>OX393570.1:17705123-17707623 GCA_947652115.1 Blastomussa wellsi | reverse complement strand
CTGCTGCTCTCCTGGTTGCAGATTTTTCCGATTCTCTATCTCTCACTTGAAAACACACCCCAAACACGATCCCTTATTTCAGTATTTTTTCAATCAAAGGTCCAACGTTCAAAGAGATTGTCTTTCACTTGTCACGCTATGTCACGCTTCTCGACATCCCTTCAGCAATTTTAAATATTATTACATTTTTAAAAAGAAAATATGGGCCTCTTATAAAATGTTGTGGCCCAAATTAATCCTTGTACTTTCAAAAAAATTAGTGCTTCTTAATACAAGAAAGAAAATTTTCACAGAAATTAAAGGAATTAGCCAAGGCCGACGAGGAGAATGCTACATACTGACGCATTTGCAAGATGCCGTCAACTAATTACAACGATCGTGTTTCTTTTATCATTTAAGTTTTGTACTTCCAGTAGTAGTTGTTGTAGTCAAATGATGCAATCATGCAAATCGCGTATTGAGGTCATAGAAAACAATAAATTACGAGATTGTATTCAAACAACTACCCCGGGGACCAGATGTTCTATTTTACGTAGGGTATGCGCAAGCAGAAACAATTGCCTTACCGGATTACCAGGCTGTAGTTGTATGCTAAATGCTCGGTAGGGAATCTGCAAACAGAAGCAATTGTCCTACCTGGATTACCAGGCTGTCGTTGTATACTAAATGCTCAGCAGGGTATGCGCAAGCAGAAACAATTGGCCTACCTGGATTAACAGGCTGTAGTTGTATGATAAATGCTCGGTAGGGAATGCGTAAGCAGAACCGATTGGCCTACCTGCATTACCAGGGTTTAGCCAGGGGGATATATCTTTTGAGATATTTTTTAAGTAAATAAGTGAAACACAGTAGGTAGACTTGAAAAACTGGTGAGCACAATGGGTGTGACCACCCCCCTTTGAAAAATGGCTACGCCCATGGATTACAAGGCTTTAGTTGTATGCTAAATGTTCTGTAGGGTTTGTGCAAGCAGAAACAATTGGCCTACCTGGATTACCACACTGTGGTTGCATGCTAAATGCTCGGTAGGGTTTGTGCAAGCACAGACAATTGGCCTACCTGGATTAGCAGGCTGTAGTTCCATGCTAAATGTTCGGTAGGGTATGCGCGAGCATAAACAATTGGCCTACCTGGATTACCAGGCTGTAGTTGTATGCTAAATTCTCGGTAGGGTATGTGGAAACAGAAACAATTTTCCTACCTGCATTACCAGACTGTAGCTGTATCTTGGGTTGTAATATTCTCGATCCTCGAGTCTTCGTTCCTTCCTGCGCAGCCTTGACGAAACGAGCGGCTCTCGAAAGTCCCGTTTGATTGGTTTCGAAGACAATAAAACAGCCGGAACTAAAGCACCATGTAGTTTGTTGGGTCAAAATTTTAAAAGGTAAGAATGCGCAATTCAAGCGGAAGTTCAAACCGGATCTTTCCAGGCTCGTTCGTTTCCCGAGCGACCCTGGGTACGAGGGTGTGGTAGTTAATAAATTGTCGGTGGGCCTAAGCTTGGTACAGATCTTTCCTCTGGACCAGAAATGCTCGTCCTTTATCAGCCGCTCTGAATGCGATATCAGTTCGATGGTGAGGTTCTGTTCTTGAAATTAAGTTGTTTCAATTCTCTCCGGCATTTATCAATATAATGATCTGGGGTTGAAAATTCACCCGCTGGAGATGTCGTCATACTACGTTTGGGTTTTAATGAAACAAAATTATCTTCCTCAGACACACTCGGGTGGAGGGCGAGTTGGGTATTAGTGCTAGGAAAACAAATTTGATTCATTATCCGGGTTATGAGAGTTTTGTTAGTGACGTCACTGACAGCGCATCATGTTTTGGCGTGGGCGTCAGAAAAAGTTTCCACTATCTTCCTTAGCCGTGAATTCATCTGTGGTTAGTGTTATGGGTACAAAATTCACGTCCTTTGCAAGTAGAAATTTCCCGGGCGATGTAGCAGCTTTCCTAACATATAAAGTGATTGGAGGGGGTAAGTTTCTAAAGAAACTGTGGTGCTGCGTCGGTGGGAAGTATTACAATATAATTTGGTTTTATCAACTGGGTTGATAATGTCAATTGGCCACCGTAAAGAGATTCAAGAGCTGACGTTTCGAGCGTTAGCCCTTCGTCGGAGCGAATCCAAATTATATTGTTATACTTCCCACCGACGCAGCACCACAGTTTCTTTAGAACTTACCCCCTAACAACCTATTAAGTATGCCAAACGTGAAAACTTTGCTGCCGTGGGACCGACCCGGGTCCACACTATCCTGTGAGATTAATGACGGGGAAAAACGACCAAAATTATAGTGAATATATGTGATTTTCACTAACTTTTCACCTCAGTAAGTTGGAATTTTGCACCAATTTTCAAGGCGCCATTTTACAATCTTCGCGTCCTTCGGACGTGCCCACTAAACAGATAACTTACTGTTTCTTATATGGGTCTTCCTACAATTTCCTCTCCAGCCGCCTCCCCCTAAAATTGGCCAAGTAAACAATACCAGTCTTT
>OX393570.1:17667623-17697623 GCA_947652115.1 Blastomussa wellsi | reverse complement strand
AGGAATATAATTATGATACCCAATTCAAAGTCGAGTGGTTGACGTAATTGAACTCAGAACACGTCGAAAATGCTAAAAATAATTGGAGTGAAAAGCCCAGAGGAAAATTTCTTTTTCCTACCCTTGGCTACTCCAGAGTAAATGTTTGCAGTCTTGTTGGTTGTTTCTTAGATGTTTTTGAAAGCAAAGTAGAAGGACAACTGTGCAACAAACAGATACATGTAAGAGAGAAGTGATAAAGAAGAGGAAAAATGTGCTTTTTTCCCAAGAATCTCCAGGTATCAATGGGTTAAACTGGCCAGGAAATTATTAACATTTGATAATCAATTCTCAATACTATCTGTTTTACCTTGCAAACTGTTTTCTGCAGCTTCATTACTTGGTGACAAGTTTTTCAAGTCAAGACTGTTTGCCACTTCCAACACATCTCCAAGTAATTTTTCCTGAAATTTCGCTTTGGTTATTAACAAATGAGAGAGCTCTAATATAGCAAGTATCACAATACAGGCCTTGATGACAATAATAGCAATGTTGAGATTTGATTTCTCCTTATAATGAAGGTCGTTGCATTGTATCAAAGTTTCTGTCTGGTTGACTGGAATTCTTGTTGTGTTTGTCCGAGGGGCAAATGTGCTGCATTTAAACACTGAAGGCAGATTAAGAGTCTGGTAACTGCAAAATATTGCTATCATGACTGAGAGGAACAAAAGTCGAAAGCACACATGTGCAATGTACAAACATAGAAACTTTCGCCACTGGCATTGTCTTTTGTTTTCTTCATCTTGCTCTCTCTTGATTCGCCGTAATGTGACAGCACCGTAAAGCATGAAGCAAATCCAGCAAACGCATAAAACACCATAAGTAACAGCAGCGATATTCCGAGGTATCAACCATCGGCTCACGGTAGAGATGTACTTGTCATAGCAAAGCTGTTTAATGAAATCATCAGGCTTTGGAGAACAGTTAAATGTCAGTCTATCATTGGCATGGTAGTGTTGAAGAACACCAATTACTGCACCCAAGGAGATGGAAAACAAAAGAAATTGCATGCCTCCACATAAGGTCTGCGAACTGAGGGCTGGTTTAAGTAATGTATCCATGAAGCATCTGGAAATAACCAAACTATGAGTTAGACATGCAAACATATAGGGGTGACTATTGCAATAGTGTCGCGATAGTTGCAACACTATTGCAATAGTATTGCGATAGCAGTAACACTATTGTGATAGTGACATTTTAGTGTTAAAATTATTATTGCATTGAGATAAAAAGATATGTTTGATATAATTCCCCATAGAGGGGGTCAACAAAATGTTTCGCCGCCATTTTGGATGCAGACAAGAGCCTGAAGACGAATTTAGAAAACAAACATGGCAGACCAAGTTAGGAAGTTTGTTTTGGCTTAGCAATTTTTTCAAATAAACATCTTCCCTATATGAAACTTTCATAATAAAAATTCTTCAAAAACGTAGTACGGTGTAACATTCTAGTGTGCAATACATATACTTTCCTATAAAAACAGCAGCCTTTGAAGAGTTACACATGCAAAATATTGTACTAATTGGTGCCCAAAATTTCAAGTAATGCATGGTTCAATTCTAGTTGTTATCACTCCCCCACTCCCCCGGTATTTATCACATACTGTTACACGTCTACTCACTTTTCTAGACTATATATATCATGAAAACAGAGACTAAATTTATAGTATAAGAAATCATTTAGACTACATTTTATAACCATAATTTTTTTATAACTATTATCTAATTCGTACGTCTCGCCAGTTGCTAATAAAAATGGGAAAGAAAGGAACTTGAAACCAGCGAACAGAACAATAAAGGGAAAGCAAAAAACCTTCAAAAGCATATTTAAATTTTATAAGGTTATTCTTCTCTAACAAGTCGGCTAAAATTTTTTACAGATTCTCCCTGGTCCCTGGAAATAGGTAGTCTCCTAGTGCGGTATAACACAATCGTGTCCTTTGGAATTTCCCCAGCCCCCGGGCCAAAAGGGCTTGACTTGCCCCGGGGATTGCGTGGGGGGAGGGGGGATGGTTACAGGTAGAATTGAACCACGCATAAGTGGTCAGGTGTGACATGTCTAGTGCGAAATACATTTATTTTCATAAAAATAACAGCTGACTTTACAGAGCTCATATCGTAGCACTTTGGATTTGCCCTACCCCGGGCGGAAAGGGCTGGACTTGCCCTGGGGATTGGGTGGGGGGGGGGGTTGTTACAGGTAGAATTGAATCACGCATAAGTAGTCATGTGTGACATGTCTAGTGCGCCATACATGCATTTTGTATAGGTAATCATACGGTTTCGATTTCAATTTGGAAGTTAGTTTTTCAAAAAGCTTAAATTGCATGAGCCCTGCGGGCAGGAACCAAGACTGTAGCCATAGCAACATTAAAATATGTATCAAGAGGTGTATTTCTTTGAGTGCAATGTGCTTGCAAAGTTCCAATTGCATTGCATCATTATTTGCAGAGAGATGCCATATTTTGTGTTTTTCAGACCTTCCAACTCTCACGGTTTGACCGTGAGACTCACGGTTTGGGATGCCATCTCACGGTCTCACGGCTTTGCCTCTAAATCTCACGGTGAACCAGAAAATCTTGAAATTGCCAAAAAATCTCGTTAAGTATGAAGGAATATCGAAACATCTGTGTTCATAACAGCTGAATTAATCAAACTTATTCTTGAGAGAAACCTGGGTACAATGTCAGCGTCATTCCTGTGAAACTTCTGTGCGCTAAGGTCCCTGGGAAAGCTTAACCTTCGAGCACAAATTTCAAAATGGCCACTCGATGTCCAGAACTCGAGAGTGAAACAAAATCACAAAATGACTCTGATACGTCTTCGGAACCTCAGCCATCTACCGCAAAGAAAAGGATAACTCTTAAACAAACAATCTGTTTTTTATTATTATTAGAGGGGGTAAGTTTCTAAAGAAACTGTGGTGCTGCGTCAGTGGGAAGTATAACAATATAATTTGGTTTTATCAACTGGGTTGATAATGTCAATTGGTCACCGTAAAGAGATTCAAGAGCTGACGTTTCGAGCGTTAGCCCTTCGTCGGAGCGACTCCGAATGAAGGGCTAACGCTCGAAACGTCAGCTCTTGAATCTCTTTACGGTGACCAATTGACATTATCAACCCAGTTGATAAAACCAAATTATATTTTTATTATTATTATTAATTGGCGCATATTTTAGAAATCTCCAGGTTTTTCTGGGCTTTTTTTCAAAACCTCCAGATTTGCATGTGATGGAGGTTGGAAGGTCTGGTTTTTACACCCATACTATCACACCTTATGACATCACCGTACCTAATTTGCATAACACAAAAATCTTGAATAACTCTGGAAGGAGAGGAGATATCACAAAAAGAAAAATGCCATTTTTCTCCATTTTTTAAGGCCTTTCAAATAAGCTTAGTTTTCAATAGCTCATTTTTCCATTTCATAGGCACTTTAACCAATCAGAATAGAGAAATTTTTTCATGTATATTATTACATAAAAATAACGGCTGCCTTTTTCGAGCAACGCATCTCAAACATACACTAATTGGTTCCCAGTACGTATTACAAGCAAGTTTAATGCACATATGATTTTTAATCGAGAGGACCTTTCCATAAATCACACTTAATTATGCACACATCTTGACAGTCATGTGCTCTGCATGGCTGAAGGTAACTGATGTGTGAAGGAATTTGTTCTTTCTGCGAATAATCACGCGACGCAAAGCAAAATATGCTGCTACGCGATCGATTTCTCGTTATCTCAAAAGAATAAAAGAACGTTCAACAACAAACACCACATCATTCCATAGCCTGTACACGCAAATTCACCGCTGTAAATAGAAATCATAGGCGAAGTGTTAAGTTTCCGCTGCAGTACATAAATACACACCGGAAATTCAAATCCTGTCTGGTCGCACTGCTGGCGTTGTCAACTATCCCATCATTGTTAAAATACACTAATGTCCTACCAGTAATTGCTTTCCTTTGGGAATACAGAGTAGCTGAGAGTTGTCATAGATGATTTCAACTTCCGCCACACCTTCACTGCCGCCATTACATCAACTATAGCTAACTACGCAACTTTAATCCTCCCCGACGGAAGATTTTCGGAAAAAGGTGCCTGAATTGCCGAAGATGTCACGATGATTTCCGAACATTTACGAATATGGACGAAGATTTCCGAAGAAGTGCGAAGGTTTCCCATGACATTCCGCAGACCAAAATAATCGTGGCCTCTGGGAACGAGATAAATGTTCCAGCGACCCAGCGACTCGTCCCAGCGTCTTTGCTTTGAAAAATCGGAAATCTCGAGGAAAAGAATCGTAATTGATCCATTTCACATAAAATTTTCGTTTCTCGCATTGTTTGGAGTTGACATGTTTTTAAAATGTGCTATTTAGAGCTATCACAGCTCACATTTCAACACAGGCGTGAGAATTTGGATCGCAGGCGTGAGTTGGCGTGTGAACAAAGTTTTCAGCCCCCAGGCGTGAGACTCACGCCTAAGGCGTGAGAGTTGGCAGGTATAGGGGTGTTAAACGTGACCCTTTTTGCAACTGGCAATGCAATGCAGCGTTTGTTGCCGTGCAAATTGCAAGAAAAATTGCCTTGTTTTTATCTTTTTTTTATTCCCATCGGATAGCACAATCTTTCACAGAGAAAGAGGAGGCAACGCCATTTTAATTCACTTCTTCCTTCTCTGTTCCTCACGGAGACTTGTTCATAAACAATCCCCTTACAAAGAATGGAATTTTACTCCAGGGGGTTACTCCCATATATGGGCTATATATGTATGTGCCGCGGGATAAGGTATGGCACACACCTATTCAAAATTTAAGGGAGTTTTTCTCCAAGAGTGAGTCGGTAGTCCGGCGTCTTAGATCCCTTAAATAAACTTTCACCATTCATGGATAATGCATACAGGTGTCGGGAACGGGTATCCGACAAATAAGTCACAGGTTTTAAGATTCTCAGTTGTTTTACTGCTCTTCTCCTGGTTGCAGATTTTTCCGATTCTCTATCTCTCACTTGAAAACACACCCCAAACACGATCCCTTATTTCAGTATTTTTTCAATCAGAGGTCCAACGTTCAAAGAGATTGTCTTTCACTTGTCACGCTATGTCACGGTTCTCGACACTTCTAAGGCAAATGATCCCTATAACGGCATCGATTCAAGGAAGAACACGTTTCAACTCTGTTTATTAATCTCAGTAGTGTAGTAACATCAGTAACAGCTACAGAAACAGCGTTATAACAGGTCGGACAGTGGTAAACAGCTGTAAACAGGTAAAACCTAGGTAACAAAAATTACAAAGCGATGTATTTCTAACTTAAACGAAACAAAAGCAACGAAAATGTACAAATAAAGATCTCGTACAAAATCACACTTGGTCAAAAACACAGACGCCATTTTTGTCCCCTCAGCACATGGTTTTCCCCTGCGCAAAGGATGGTGGGACAAGCTAGAGCGAAACAAAAGTCGCAGCGAGTGAATTAGCATAAATTAAAAGCTCCCAACACAATCCCTTCAGCAATTTTAAATATTATTGCATTTTTGAAAAGAAAATATGGGCCTCTTATAAAATGTTGTGGCCCAAATTAATCCTTGTACTTTCAAAAAAATTAGTGCTTCTTAATACAAGACAGAAAATTTTCAATTCCACAGAAATTAAAGGAATTAGCCAAGGCCGACGAGGAGAATGCTACGAACTGACGCATTTGCAAGATGCCGTCAACTAATTACAACGATCGGGTTACCTTTATCATTTAAATTTTGTACTTCCGGTGGTAGTTGTTGTAGTCAAATGATGCAATCATGCAAATCGCGCATTGAGGTCAGAGAAAAAAAAAATAACGAGATTGTATTCAAACAACTTCCCCGGGGACCAGATGTTCTATTTTACGGTAGGGTATGCGTAAGCAGAAACAATTGCCTTACCGGATTACCAGGCTGTAGTTGTATGATAAATGCTCAGCAGGGTATGCGCAAACAGAAACAATTGTCCTACCTGGATTACCAGGCTATCGTTGTATACTAAATGCTCGGTAGGGAATACGCAAGAAGAAACAATTGGCCTACCTGTAATACCAGGCTGTGGTTGTATGCTAAATGTTTGGTAGGGTTTGTGCAAGCAGAAACAATTGGCCTACCTGGATTAGCAGGCTGTAGTTGCATGCTAAATGTTCGGTAGGATATGCGCAAGCAGAAACAATTGGCCTACCTGGATTACCAGGCTGTGGTTGCATGCTAAATTCTCGGTAGGGTATGTGGAAACAGAAACAATTTTCCTACCTTCATTACCAGACTGTAGCTGTATCTTGGGTTGTAATATTCTCGATCCTCGAGCCTTCGTTCCTTCCTGTGCAGCCTTGACGAAACGAGCGGCTCTCGAAAGTCCCGTTTGCGGATTGGTTTCGAAGACATAAAAAAGCCGGAACTAAAACACCATGTAGTTCGTTGGGTCAAGATTTTAAAAGGTAAGAATGCGCAATTCAAGCGGAAGTTCAAACCGGATCTTTCCAGGCTCGTTCGTTTCCCGAGCGACCCTGCGTACGAAGGTGTGGTAGTTAATAAATTGTCGGTGGGCCTAAGTTTGGTAAAGATCTTTCCTCTGGACCATAAATGCTCGTCCTTTATCAGCCGCTCTGAATGCGATCTCAGTTCGATGGTGAGGTTCTGTTCTTGAAATTAAGTTGTTTCAATTCTCTCCGGCATTTATCAATATAATGATCTGGGGTTGAAAATTCACCCGCTGGAGGTGTCTTCATACTACGTTTGGGTTTTAATGAATCAAAATTATCTTCCTCAGACGCACTCGGGTGGAGGGCGGGTTGGGTATTAGTGCTAGGAAAACAAATTTGATTCATTATCCGGGGTTATGAGATTTTCGTTAGTGACGTCACTGACAGCGCATCATGTTTTGGCGTAGGCGTCGGAAAAAGTTTCCACTATCTTCCTTAGCCGTGAATTCATCTGTGGTTAGTGTTATGGGTACAAAATTCACGTCCTTTGCAAGTAGAAATTTCCCGGGCGAAGCAGGAGCTTTCCTAACATATCAAGTGATTGGTTTGATACCCTAGCCCTAAACAAAAGACTCAACAATTGAAACAATGACTTTGTCTTGAAATCAATAGAAGCTGCTTACAATAACAAACAAAAGTGATTAAGGATAGCTGCTACGCTACCCCGGCACAATCAAAGGGAATACGTTGTCCCGTTTGGCCACAACTTAACCGGTTCAGCATGCCTCTATTCTCCAAGCCATTGAAGCCAACCCGTCTCCAGAAACAAACAGAACATCGACAAATTAGTAGTTACAAATAGTCAGCGACCTTCCATTGGACGCTTCTATTGTTTTCAAGACAAAGTCATTGTTTCAATTGTTTAGTCTTTTGTTTAGGGCTAGGGCTTGTTTAGGGCTAGGGCCCTGGGGCGGGGCGATGTAGCTGGGCTGATTGTACATAATTGTTCATATAACAACCTATTAATAAAATTTGGTTTTATCAACTGGGTTGATAATGTCAATTGGCCACCGTAAAGAGATTCAAGAGCTGACGTTTCGAGCGTTAGCCCTTCGTCGGAAAGATTCGCTCCGACGAAGGGCTAACGCTCGAAACGTCAGATCTTGAATCTCTTTACGGTGGCCAATTGACATTATCAACCCAGTTGATAAAACAGAATTATATTGTTATACTTCCCACCGACGCAGCACCACAGTTTCTTTAGAAACTTACCCCCTAACAACCTATTAAGTATGCCAAACGTGAAAACTTTGCTGCCGTGGGACCGACCCGGGTCCACACTATCCTGTGAGATTAATGACGGGGAAAAACGACCAAAATTATAGTGAATATATGTGATTTTCACTAACTTTTGACTTCAGTAAGTTGGAATTTTGCACCAATTTTCAAGGCGCCATTTTACAATCTTCGCGTCCTTCGGACGTGCCCACTAAACAGATAACTTACTGTTTCTTATATGGGTCTTCCTACAATTTCCTCTCCAGCCGCCTCCCCCTAAAATTGGCCAATTAAACAATACCAGTCTTTATCCGTTACAAAACCTTTATTTACAAAAAAGTAACAAAAAATTTGGTCTTTTCTTGTTGAACATCTAAGAAATTACAACGAGCGGGGCATTTGAACGTTTCTTACTTACAAGCCATCAATTGAAAAATGCTTATCAACTTGATATTGCACAAATTTACCTAAAAAGAACTAATCTCATTACGTCCATGTGAATTATATTTATTTTTCTTAATGTGACTATTTTAGATATCGAGCATAAAATCTGGCTCTCTCCCTTGAATGCTCTAATGCCTCATTCAACTTGGCAACACCGGCATCAGTGATCTGATTACCACCCAGAGATAGTGTGGTTACTTTACAGCTTGAATGCTGTAATGCTTCAGTCAACTTGGCAACACCGGCATCAGTGATCTGATTACCAAACAGAAAAAGTGTGGTTACTTTACAGCTTGAATGCTGTAATGCTTCAGTCAACTTGGCAACACCGGTATCAGTGATCTGATTACGATTCAGATATAGTGTGGTTACTTTACAGCTTGAATGCTGTAATGCTTCAGTCAAGTTGGAAACACCGGCATCAGTGATCTGATTACCACTCAGATCTAGTGTGGTTACTTTACAGCTTGAATACTGTAATGCTTCAGTCAACTTGGCAACACCGGCATCAGTGATCTGATTACTATTAAGATGTAGTGTGGTTACTTTACAGCTTGAATGCTGTAATGCTTCAGTCAACTTGGCAACACCGGCATCAGTGATCTGATTACTATTAAGATGTAGTGTGGTTACTTTACAGCTTGAATGCTGTAATGCTTCAGTCAACTTGGAAACACCGGCATCAGTGATCTGATTACCACTCAGATCTAGTGTGGTTACTTTACAGCTTGAATGCTGTAATGCTTCAGTCAACTTGGCAACACCGGCATCAGTGATCTGATTACCATTCAGATCTAGTGTGGTTACTTTACAGCTTGAATGCTGTAATGCTTCACTCAACTTGGAAACACCGGCATCAGTGATCTGATTACGATTCAGATATAGTGTGGTTACTTTACAGCTTGAATGCTGTAATGCTTCAGTCAACTTGGAAACACCGGTATCAGTGATCTGATTACGATTCAGAATTAGAACTGTTACTTTACAGCTTGAATGCTGTAATGCTTCAGTCAACTTGGCAACACCGGCATCAGTGATCTGACTACCACTCAGATCTAGTGTGGTTACTTTACAGCTTGAATGCTGTAATGCTTCAGTCAACTTGGCAACACCGGTATCGGTGATCTCATTACTACGCAGATCTAGTGTGGTTACTTTACAGCTTGAACGCTGTAATGCTTCAGTGAACTTGGCAACAACGGTATCGGTGATCTCATTACCACTCAGTTCTAGAGTGGTTACTTTACAGCTTGAATGCTGTAATGCTTCAGTCAACCGTGCAATACTAGCATCCATGAGCTGATTACCATGCAGGTATAGCATCAGTTCGGTTACTCCACAGTGTTCTTTCTCCAGTGAAACACAAAGTCGTTTTATTCCAGATAGTGTTATAGCTGAACCTTCGATTGTCAATCGATTTACATTAATGAACTGTTCAGACCGTTCATAATGAGCTGTAGTAGCTTCCTCTTCATTCAGTTCACTAATCACATCTAACAAAAATGAAGTTGTAATGCAGTCCACATCGTTTGACGTCAGAAACCACATATTACCATCCCGATCAGAGTAGTGACGAGGATGTTTCTTTATATGATTTTTAGCAAATTCCTTGTTTCGATATTCCTGGAGACACTTTGCTCTTGGGAGATAGGGTCTCATTCGGAATGAATCTGAAATACTTTCTAGCAATCTTTCCATTAGTTTGTCATCTCTTTTCTTTGATAAAATGCCAGCCATAAACTGCAAGACCCTTTCAGACACATTTTCGTCTGGAATTTCACTGTTCAACACAAACCAACGAGCAGCCAAGTACTCGTGTATCGTCAGGTGTGTAAAACTCAACTGTTTCGTGGTTTCAAAAGCAGATTTCCTGAAGGAAGGACCACAATGAAGAAGACCGCTTCCTTTCAGTTTTTCGATTTCTTGCGATCCAAACTTTTCTTCCATGTCATTTTCATCAAAAATTGACCTTTGTTCCAATAGAAGTTGAGCTGCTAACTGTGATAATTTATCAAATGTTCTTTCGACGACATTGCATGGATTGTGTTTTTCAGGAATTTCTTTCGTCTTATACTCCGACCCAGCATTATGTTTCAGTTCAAAAATGTTGACAACGTCAGAGTAAATATCGGTTGCTGACACAGGGAGATCACCAGAACACTTGGATTCGTTAACTGTATATTCTAAATAGAAACACATCAGAAAACATAGGACTGGGATGTGAGCAAAGCTCACAAGATTCTCATTGTTCATGACATGTTCAAGTACAGTGTTCTTCATAGATTCGTTTTCTTTGAAGTACTTTCCAATGTACTCTTTCACCTGCTGTGGAGAAAACCCTGTGATTTCCACATAACGGTCGAAGCGAATTCCTCCAATCTTATCAGATTCATCAGGTCTTGATGTTATCATAACAAGAGAGTTCTTAAATATCTTTCCTTTGGCAAGTTTGGCACACAATGCGGCTACCGGCATTGCTTCTCTAGCATCATTCGGATACTGTTCTTCTGAGTTACCAGCTATGTAATCTTGCTGTGAATACTCGTCAAAACCGTCCATGATAATCAAAACCTGCCCAGGGTGATTAACAAGGTATTCAAACAACGGGTTATCAATGTTTGAGTTCTCATCCAGTACTGATGAACAGTTTAAGAGCTCTCGCAAAGAAAACCGCTCATTCCCAAGCAAATTCAATTGTCGGAATGTCAATAGGTACGCAAACTTAATATCTGGGGTCTGCAAATTTTCTCGCGATTGAAAAAGTTGATCATCAGCCCAATCTCGGACAAGTTTTTGAGAAAAAAGAGTCTTTCCAATCCCTGCTTTCCCAGTGAGAAGAATAGATTTGGGGTGGAGTTCACCTTCGCTACTGCTAACAAATATCTCTTCACAGCTCTTGACCTGGGTTTTAGTGACTTGCCCATAATAATCCAGAAATTCACCTCTTCTTGATGTCATATCCTTTTTACAGAGGTCTTTTCTACCATGCTGTATCGAAAGATTCGTGAATATGTCGTCTGTTCTCGTGTGAGAAATGGTTGGGGAGGCCATCAGTTTGGGCTGGAACTCTGTTTGGCTTCTAACAGATTCTTTCAGAGATGTTGTGTAGGCACTTGCATCTGAAAAATGTAAACATTTCTAACACTCAATAATTGATGCAAAGCTGTTCTGAGGAGTTCAAGTAAATGTACATGTATAATGTTTTTTTTCCGAAAAACAACCAGAATGTGTTAATAACCGTTTTTTTTATGGTGTTACGTGGTGTTACCAAGCATTTCTGTAACTCAACGGCGGGTGCCGGAGTTCCACCGGCTACTTGACTATTATGCCGCCGGCTACTCTGGTCACAGCAATCAGCTTGTAACAAAAAATCTCACTTATAACAGCCGCCCACTCTACCAGTCGATGACACCTACTTCAAAACATTTTGAAATCCCTGCAACGATCACTACAAAGAGGACAATGCGGATCTGTAGATTTGTTGATAGTGCCAGTTTCTGCATTTATAATGAGCTGTTAACTGTGACGTTGTTCTTACTATCTATTGTTACACGATTAAAGGAATTTCAACCTTGGTGGTAGGCACTACATGTTGACATATCGGGGTATATTTTACGTTTGGGCTTCTGGATTGTGTTCCTTATAACAAGGGTTTCATTATACATATCCTGGAGGGGGGGGGGGGTATGTCTCGGCACTGCGTAGTGTTCTTGGGCAAGACACTTTACTCTCACAATGCCTCTCTCCACCCAGGTGTCTCTAGAAGCCATCTTGGATTTAGGTAACCTTTGTTTATTAATCATCTAATTATACATACATATGACTTATTGCTAATATTGTCAATCTTGTTTCACGTAGTTATTGCTAAAAACCGCTTTAGGCAGAGGAGTCGCCTTTTTTTTTTCTTTCTTTTCATTTATTTATTGTCTTTAGTAGTCCTTTTGTTTGTTGTAAACTAGTTTTAGGTATTTTAATGTAAGTAAGTAGTAAACAAGTAATTTGTAAAGCTGTAACGTAAGTAACATCTAAATTATTAAAAAAAAAAGAAAAAAAAACCTTTCACGTTGTATATCACCAATTCTAGTGTCCTCTTTGTAGCTTGTGCGAATGCGGGCTTATTTTTCATCGCGTTTGACAACATGGCCACCAACTTGTTGGAATTGGCTACTACTTTAACCCATTGACTCCAGGAGATTTTTGAAAAAAACGTGTTTTTTAGACATTTTGAACATTTTCTAGTCAGTTATAGTCTAAATATGCTTCAAATTTCTCCAAAATGCATTTGCAGAATGAAGGCATGCCAGGTTTTTCACTAGTATCGCCATTCTCGTCCCCAGAGGCCGCGATCCTTTTGGTCAGCACCAAGGAATCGAGACCTCTGGCCACCCCCAGCTTGTGAGCATGCGCAGAGTAATCGTTCTGTAGTTTTCAGCCAATCAGAATTGTCAGATTCGACAATGAGTCCGTGGTGCGCGGACTTCCGGTTTTGGAGACGGCCGGAGGTCGTGATTCTTGGTGCTGACCAAAAGGATCGCGGCCTCTGGGGACGAGAATGTAGTATCGCATTTAACGATATTTTAGCACGGGCATGCGCACAAATCAAAATTTACGAGAAAGTGACCCACGTCTTTAGGCTTTTCGATTTCTTTATTTTTATTTTTCGCTTTTCCTTTCTCCTTTCGTCGTATCTTTTACTGGGCTTGCTTTCGGTTCAAGAATTGCCACGAAAGCATCATTGAGACGGGAAATACTCAACATGGAGTAGCCAAGGATAAGTGACGGAAATTTTCCTCCTAGTTTTTGGCGGAAAATTCTAAGCGTTTTCCTGCATATTTCAAGCTCCACTGGCCGTATCAATATCATCTGGGTATCATTGGAAAGCTCTTTCCCTTCTGTAGAACTGGGATAAATGGGATTCCTATTTGGTCATAGCTGATGACGTCAGAAGCGGAACAAAGGTCAAGGTCCGTCACGGCCGGTTTAGGAGTCAGTGGGTTAATATAAAAGTCGAAAATCCCTCTTCTGAAAGAATCTTGGCATTTTCGAGCTTCATGTGGGCGGATAGCTCAAATTTGTGTCGAAAGAAGCCATAATTTGATAAATTGGGTCGCGTGTTTAACCCATTGACTCCTGGAGATTTTTGAAAAAACGTGTCTTTTTAGACATTTTGAACATTTTTTAGTCAGTTATAGTCTAAATATGCTTCAAATTTCTCCAAAATGCATTTGCAGAATGAAGGCATGCCAGGTTTTTCACTAGTATCGCATTTAACGATATTTTAGTTCGGGCATGCGCACAAATCAACATTTACGAGAAAGTGACCCACGTCTTTACGCTTTTCGATTTCTTTATTTTCATTTTTCGCTTTTCCTTTCTCCTTTCCTCGTATCTTTTTTATGCTTTTGTTGGCCTTTTACTGGGCTTGCTTTCGGTTCAAGAATTGCCACGAAAGCATCATTGAGACGGGAAATACTCAACATGGAGTAGCCAAGGGTAAGTGAGGGAAATTTTCCTCCTAGTTTTTGGCGGAAAATTCTAAGCGTTTTCCTGCATATTTCAAGCTCCATTGGTCCAATCAATATCATCTGGGTATCATTGGAAAGCTCTTTCCCTTCTGTAGAACTGGGATGAATGGGATTCCTATTTTGGTCAAAGCTGATGACGTCAGAAGCAGAACAAAGGTCAAGGTCTGTCATGGCCGGTTACGGCCGGTTAAGGAGTCAATGGGTTAAAATATTTAGGAGCCAAGCGGCTACCGGAAATAAAAGTTAATTTTATGCCCTGTAATTGGTCAAAATACTATGCCAGCTCTCATTGGCCGATAGGCGATAGGTGTGTTCAGATGAGATTAGTCACCTCAAGATACCCCGATTTTCACACACGGGTACGGCTAGCGCCATTTTGAATTCATTAAATGGTCATGTGATCGCGTCTTACCTGTAAAAGCTACACGTTTTCCCGGTGTAATCAGTGGTCTGCACGTGAGTCCCGGTACGGGTACAGGTAATCCTAACCGTACCCGTACCCAGGCTGTCTTAACATCTCTATTGTGTAAATATGGCCGTGGCGTTTCAGATTGGTGCATAGTTTTGAGAAATCTTTTATAAAAGTAACAAAGGACTTCTGTGTTTATATACTCTTACGTCAGGGGTTGGGAGAGTTTGAGACAGTTATACAATGCATAACTTCTTGAATTCTCCCAACCTCCCTTCTGTTTAGATGAGGCCATAGTGCTTAAGCTTGCTTACTGATTGGCTTAATTAAAACTCTTGCACCACCCTCTCAATCATTTAAAAGAAAGCTAAATCCAACAGTGACTCGCTTACACATATTTGTCCGCTCTTCATTCCTTATTAGTATTTATTATATCGACTTTACGTATTTTTTTGCTATCGCTTGGCATGCATTTTAATGCTTAGCTAGACGCATTTGCTTGATTTTTCCCAGCTGGCAATCATTAAAATATTGAAAATAGGTTCAAGAGAACTGGAAAAGAGTGTTTTAACATGACAATAATTTAATTATAAATGTTCACTCCAAAAGCCTTATTTTTTTGGTCTCCACCTATAGCAAGCACATGCACATTGGGTTTTCCACTCACTGAAGTTTCAGTCTCATAAGCGTGTCCTACCCTGAAGAAATTTGTCTACCAAGAAGCCCAAAATTCGAAATCTGAATAGCCACCATTTTCAAACTGTACTTGGCAGCCAGGCCATGTTTACATAAGGTAAGTCTGCAGCCGGGCCTAGTGGCCCATCAGGCCAGAGCTTATCCCGGTTTCTGTAGCATGAAGCGACAGAGAGTATTTCTACTCCCCCCTGGATGGGATGCTAGTCCATCGCAGGGTTACCCCCCAGCAGTAAATTCGCCGGTACCCATTTATATACCTGGGTGAAGAGAGGCACTGTGAGAGTAAAGTGTCTTGCCCAAGAACACAACGCAGTGCCCCGCTAGAGACTCGAACCCGGACCATCCGGTCTGGAGTACAGCGCACTAAACCATTAGGCCACTGCGCCTCCATGTTTACATAAAGTCATTCCCAATCTGTCTGACTCGAAATTGGCGGAAAACAGAAAAAAAAAAAGCAACTGACATTTTGGCATCCTCACAAGCTCGAGCTCACTAAATGTATTTTTCCAACTGATTGTTTTCTTCCCTATCTTCACTGCCGTCAATTTTGGGGGTTTGAAGCAATTGTTTGGCACTAAAAATTATACGGTTCAAGGGCAGCCATAACGTAGAGTGGCAGTTTAAAGGCTTGCCGAAAGGCAGGGACAAAATCTCTCGGATGGAATGATGTGACAAAAACACGCTACTGAGAACTGTTTCAAAATGGTGGCAGCAATGTCAAATTTTGGGCTTCTTTGGAGATGAATTTCATTAGGAAAACCTACACTTAATAGGCTGAAACTTCGGTGAGTAGCTTAAACCTGATGCAAGCTTTTCATTGGTGTTGACAAAAAATGTTTTTCGGAGTGATTTTCTCCTTTAAAGAAAATGTGTTTGGAGTTTGAATTGAACATTATCTACAAAAATTTCTCATGCAAGTGGAGAAAAACGCTGGAAGAAAACTATCCACTGAGAACCTTTGATGGGATAGCACATGGCAAAAGAAATGGTTGTTATTTACTACCCTCCAATACACGAACCTTGATGTCCAATTGTCAAACGGATGAAAATCATGCGTGGTTTAGATATGTGATCCAAAGCACATGCAGTTTTCAATTTATCTGGGTTTTGATTGGATATCAAAAAGTCATGCACGTGACGACTTTAGCCAACTTGATTGGCTTTTTTACTGATGAATAATTAATGAGAGTTTGAGAAATACGGTATCATTAATGTTGAGATGGCTTCACAGTGCTGGTTTTGGTTCACAAAATTTAAAAAAGCCGCTTTAGACAAATAAAAATTCAGCTTGATAGTCAAGCGCACAGGATACAAACAAAGGAAGCTGAACAAGCAATTAGTCCTTTCTTTTGGTTGCATTGTAATCCAAAGTATTATGGAGATTAAAACATGCAAAAGGCACCAGTAGACTCTGCCTGTACAACATTGCAGGGTTGTCAATAAGTGCCGGCGACCGGCGATATCGCCGACTAGCTACAATGTGTGGTTCCAGAAAATATCCATACGTACCCCACGGAGGGTTCTGGAAATTCCGAGGGGTGGGGGTTGTAAAAGTGAAATTTTTCCGAAGGGGAGGGGGGTTCACGAAGAGCTTTCTTTCCATAGGGTATGTGTCAATTTCGATCGAATAAACAAATGCAAAACTTACCCACTTTTTGGCCAAAAAATAAAGCGCTCTGTTTGTTAATAATAACGTCAGTAATATTCTCAGTGCTATATTTTTCATGGTGGTTACGCCTTCTTGCAACCTTGATACGTTTTCATGTTTCACACTCGGGGCAGAATTGCAAATAATAAAATGGCAGCCACTCAGAATTGTCACCAGTTCACTTGAAGTCATCACCAGTTCCCCGACGTTTTAAGCTTGGCAATAAATCTATCGACTATATCTCTCTCTCGGACCTCTCTCGGATTAATATTTTTGCACGAGTCTGTAAACGGCGAAGCATATGAGTGGAGATTCAGCTGGCCTGCAGAACTGTTCGAAAAAATTCTATTCATTCTGATTGGCATGTGAATTTCAACATGATCTCCATCCGTTTTGACGAAACACACGAGCTACTTGACAGCAATGACAAGATAACCGTCGTCCACCAAAAAAGGTAGCCACACAGAGTGATTCAAATAACTTTTTTTGTATTAATGAATCATGAACAGTGTTTTAAAACATTTAAACCAGCGACAGAAATTCTACCATCGTTCAGCATTTTCATGAACAGCCAACTTTTTCCCACGTCTTGACACGCGAATCTTTTGGCGGGTCTGAGAACATGTTGCGTGACACTTTCCTGTTCATGAATCATTTGATACGAATCGTTGACCAAAGAAGTCTAGACAGATGAGGACGCTTAAAAATGCATATTTTTCAAAATAATGAGTTAAAAGTATTCTAAAACATTACACCTGCAATAGACAAAAACATTATGGAGGAAGTAATTTGATTATGTTGTTGTGAATCGTATAATTTTCGTGAATATTTAACATCGAAAAAACTTGACCTAGTGTGAATGAAAAGGTTTTCCAGTTGAATTACAAGTGTTCTTTTATAGCTAAAATTTGAGCGCTTTTGCAGTTTTTGTTCCTTGGTTCATTGACTTTGCTATTTTAGAGGTTCATTTTCAGGTTCAACGAGCTAACTAATGTGGCAAATATCTCAAAAACAAGTAAATAAATATGTTCAATGCAACAACATATTGTTTTAGCTTTTCCTGTGACCCCCACCCTGGAATGGAAATTCCAAGGAGTAGGGGGTCTAGGTGTAAAAACCCTCTGTGGGGGGAGTATGGATATTTTCTGTAACCACACAATTTGGCGGAGATACGCAGGAAAAAAAGCGTGCATTACAAAAAAACACTTAAAAAAGGGCCCCCAGTGCCGTCTACTTTCAAAATATCTCCACATACTTCAAATCTTATTGACAACCCTGAATTGTTATTTAAAATCATACTCTAACCTTCCAACTGGTCTCTTTTTTCAGGACTGACAATGAAGTCATCTAGCTTTCTACTGAGCTCATCTAATTTGTCCTTTATGCTGGCCTCGTCCTTCACCCACTGTCTTAGAAGATCTTGGTAGTGTTCCTCAATATCAGGATCCATACTTTCTTTTCCAAGGTCATCAATGGCATCTTGGTAGCATACTCCTCCAAGTCGCACCAAGGTGTCTTTGATGTCATTCCAGTAGACAGTAAATGTTGCATCGTCAACTGAAGCATTAGTTGCATGACCATAAACTGTGTTCCTGAAGAACTTGATGCGAGCAATGTCGGCCTCCGGAGTTATGTCTGTTATCAGAGGAAGGTCATCCCAGCCAGTTGTAGGAGGAGACAGACTGCATATGTTCCTTAGAAGAAGTACCAGTAGAGTGGTGTAAAAGCTCCTTGATGAAACTGAAGATTTGATGGCAGGATACAGTTTGCCCCATTGTGATGGATTTAGGATTTTTTTCTTTCGAAGTGATTGTAATTGACCATGGACTATAGGATCTGCCAAAACTGCATGTAGGCTTCCAGGGGGTCGCACCCTGTCAAAGGTCTCTCTTAGAACCTGTGATCCAACATCAACAAGAAGGCGACACAATCGGGCGTAATTAGTTGTTTCTTTAGTGGAAGGAAATGAGGGTACTGCGCAGGCCATAATGACAATGTCCTATAAAAGAAAAAAAATAGAGACTGATAGCTAGGAGTGAAATAATTATTAGCGAAGGTAAATGTAAGTGTCACTGAATGAATTGTAATACATGTTATAGCCTGGTAAACTACCTTATTCTAATCTTCCAGAAAATAACCATACCCCTACCCTCACACACATAGAAGGCTTTTTGCTTTGCGCTCCCCACCCTCTCACAAATTTCCATTCCAAGGGTTTGTTGGCTGACCACTCACTCTCCCCCCCCCAAGGAAAATTCCATTATTTTTAACATTGACTACTTTACCCCTGGAAAATGAGGGCCGGTATGAAAATCTTTATAACGTCCCATAGTATTGGCTGCGAAAAATGATAAACAAACAAAAAAAAGTAACAATGGACCCTAACCCTAAAACAATAGAGCTGCTGAGGGATAGATTCCAGGCTCTTTTGTCACTATGTCAAACACCCCTATTCTTGGGCCCTTGAGTTTTGTCAAATTCCTTACTATTCCTCACCCATGGGAAGAGATTAACTCAAATCCCTGGGGGTATTTCCAGCCCCCTTCCCTGGGACTAAACATTGACAGATGTATACCGTATTTACCCGTGTACTAGTCGAACTCGTTTATAAGTCGACCCCCTAATTTTGGGGTCAAAAACTAAGTTTTCTTCATTTTATTGGAAAACGTAAATACATTGTATTTCTTAGAGTTGTTGTTCAGGTAAGTACTATGGACATACGAAACAACCATCACAAGTTTCAATGTGAGGTTTTAATATTCTTGCATGTCCGCAATCGTTTTAACAACACACGTACATGTGGGAATTTTGTCCATAATGTTTGAAAGTGGCTTACAAAATCAAATATACTAATTCCTAGACTACGAGTAGTCGGTTTTTGTTCCTGAAATCCTACGCGCAAGGGACTGAGTTATTGGGGAAAGAAACGAGGAGGGAATGGGGAGAGGGAAATGACACTCGTCGCACGATCGGTCGTTGCACTCTAGGAAAAGAAAGAGACTGCTCGCAGTCTGACTAATTCCACAGAAATCTTTCTAACTGTGAAAGATGAAAACGCAGCTTTAGCAGGCAGGCAAAACACCATAGAAGGTCAATCTTTGAGAACGCTTGAAATTTAGCAGGCAGGCAAAACACCATAGAAGGTCAATAATCTTTGAGAACACTTGAAACAGTGCCAGGTTATTAAGCAGGGAGTTCGAAGCAAGAAAGATGTTTATCTAAAGTAGATTTACAGCTTCATTTACCAGAAAATGTCAGTTCTTTATTCCGAAATTGTGCCAGGGAGTATCTCAGGGCTTGACTTTAGAAAAAAAACCTTGGGGCCAGCTGGCTCCTAAGTTTTAAGATTTGGTCACCAGCACAAATTTTTTGGTCGCCAAAAATTTTCGGCCCTTCGGACCAAAAGCCAAAACTTTTTTCTTGAAGGTTTCCGCAGGTTTCCGTGTTCATTTATGTGTGGCAACTGCACGCGGCAATTCCATGTGCGTGTGTGTGAAACTATAATTTCAATTTGCAACCGGTGGGAATTGGAAGAGTTCAAAACGGCATGCAAGCTTGTATTCAATCGTTTTTGGAACCCTTTAGTCTCTTCCTTGTATTTTATGTACAAACCAAACCAAACAAAACGTTACATTTGAAAGTAGGTCGTAGCGAACATAAAAATAATTTCAACGCTTTCAAATTGGTTTCATCATCGCCGTTTAAGCAGTTTATTTCAAGTCAACCTTTTTTCAAGTCGAAGTCTTTGAAGCATCCATCTTTGTTTTGGGGCATACTAGCTTGAAATTACCTCAATGAAAAATGTACGTGCAGGAAGCCATGCATTTATTATCACACCTCCCAAAGCACTATGGGAGCCAACTAACTACTTCATATAACAATCTTGACGAGTCGCGCCGGGCGCAAAATTCTATAGCGTGCCGACGTGCTAAATACGGTAATTGAATTCAATCACAAGCGGGAATAAATACAAATGTTGAAAGTCAAAAGCGGGCTATTTTTGTTAAAACTTGAGATACATTGCATGATTGGAAGAAAAGTTAAATTGACATACTATGACCAAAATACTAACCGCTTTTTGGGAAACCTAAAAATAGCTTAACTGGAGAGAATGCGAAAGTTTTCGAGTTACAGCAAGACAAGAAGAAATCCGATATCTCCGACAAAACAAAACACAAAATGCTAATGCGTGTGTCCGAGGTTTGCGTTTCGGACGTTTACGATCTACTATCAATGTATTTTATTCTTTCACATGCTCTTTAGGGACAAAATATTGGAAATGAAAAAGAAAACTATAGTTTTATTCATGAGAAAGCCTCGACAAATATACAGTCGCTACATGCATTCAGTTTCTGGTTAACTCCCTATTCTTTTCCTACAACATACCGCTAATTGTATTGTGAAAACGAATGTTATTTGTTTTAAAATGGATAGACCATAGTTTACAATCAAATGGTAAAGAATTTTTCTTTTTGCAAAAATCTCATTTTAGGAACAAATGTCACTTTCGGAATGCTTTCAACCAAACATGTAGATAACTGATTTCACAATAGTAATTATAGTTAAGGCGGTTTAAACGACTTTTTACATGAAAGTGATAAGAAATTACATTCCTCGTGGTTTACAATAAATTAACAATCATTCATTTCGTCCTGGATCTTAGGAAATGAAAAAAAAAAAATAAAATAATAACTTTCCGGTGGCCACTTCAACACTCAGGTCTACATAAAGAAGATAAATTTTAAAGCATTTCAACTTGAACAGACCGCTAAGCGAAGGACTTGTATCATTGTTGCGTTCGAAGAACGCCTACTAATCGTGTAAGTCTCGCGGGACTGGCTGGCTGGCACAAATAGCCTCGATATCATGTTCGTGCTTTGTCGAACTGCTTTCGCACTTGTATTGATTTATTTAGATGATAGAAGCTACTCATCAGAACATCAGAAGCTTGCCCACTGCTGGTGTCTTTTCTAGGAAACTGATGCTGCAATTCGCCCAAGCAACACATCACATTATAAAACTCAGGTGCTTTTCATTGGAGATCCACAATGAACTTCTGTCCGCATACAGAGTTATGACGCTCTACTGTTCAAATCAGCCTTATTGTTATCCAAGAAGAACCTTGTAGCAAAGACTGTACACTCCTGATGCGAATATATAACAGCAGATTTCGATCAGCGCCGTGACGGTCTTTGTAATAGTGAATTTTATGTTTGCATTTTAGGCTGCATATGTTCCCTTGGCAGCGTTGATTTGTTTACATTTGGCGTCTTGAGGTTTATGATTATTTGGCTACTGCTACTACTTGCTGATTTTTTAATGTTTTGGCTGACAATTAATCAGTGCAGTCCACAGTCTGCGGTTTTATGTACATGGTCTGCAACTTTGTATCGGAGTGTACCGAAGGCGTCGAACGCACTCCTAATCTTTGATTATTACTAGTTTATAAGATGTTTTGGATAATATTATAAAGACAATTGTTATGCTAATAATTTTTGCAAAATTTATTTTACCGGTGCTTGCGTCTTAGTTTATAAGTCAAGGGCGATTTTTTGGACTGATTTTTAGGCGGTGAAAGGTCGACTTATACACGGGTAAATACGGTAATTCTACTGAAGAATTGAAGGGCTAATTATGAGCAGCCATCAACAATTTCAATTAGATTACCCACAGCCCCATCCTGTGGTGAAGGACATTACAAAATACATGAAATTTCAGATCTTTCATTTCAAGGCGCAGCAGTACAACATTTGTGAAAGCTATTTGTTGCTGCAGTGGTAAAGAGAACGACAGCCATATTTCAGTTGCAGGGCCCTGTGCCTCGCTTTCATACGACTTCCGGCTTACGGCCTCGATGCGTTTGTACTTTGTACAAAGCGCGAATCGACATAAATATGCTGTTATGGCGCTGATTATTTCTTCATACCCCACAAGGTCAAAACAAAACTGAAGCCGTTCTAAGTCTATGCCAATTTCTTGCTAGAAAAGTTCTGAAGCGCGAATTGTAGAAAGCGAAAGTGAAGCAATGCAGATATATTCACGTCCGATCGTCAAAATACTCGTTACTGTCTGGCAACAATTCTTGCGTTGCCAACAGTTACACGCACCCAAAAAGCAACAAAGATTAAAAAGCAAAGTCTAAAAAAAGTAAAACACTAATTACCTAACAGCAAATTGCTTTCCTTTGGGAATACAGAGTACTTTTATACACTTGCAACTTCCGCCACACCTTCGCTGCCACCATTACATCAACTATGGAACTTGTCCTCCCCGAGGAGGCGCAATGCTCGATTTTGATTGGTCGAAAAAGAGAGGGCGGCTAGCACAGGACGCCCATCCTCCTAACACCTCTTCTGAAAACCATTTCACGCAAAAATAGTTGGCCTTTGCACGCATCACGAAAAATTCGAGAAGCAGTTCACGGAAAAAGGCAAGCAATCACGTTTCACGTAAAAATGCAAAGGCTAAATCAAAGATGTATTTAAACATTTTACCACATTACTGAATGTGCCATCTTTTGGTAATTTCAGACCCTCTTCGTCGTAAAAAAGCAACCAAAAGACATATCAACACTGGGTCCTCCTGGTTCACTGTCGCTGTGGTTAGTTCTCAGTCCTCCATCCAGAATGGGCAGGCCGTGCGCTTTTTAAATCTAGTCCAGTGTACTTTACGAGCTTTAATGACGCTAAAATCTAAAAAAAGTGAAAAAAAAAATTATTCCCGCAAAAGTACTAGTCGTTGGTTCGCAAATCACGCGCAAGTAAATGCATATTTCACGGATCACGAAAAAAAAAGGGAAAACCAGTTTCCCGAGGACGGAAAAATATAGATTCACGAATGACGGAAAAAATAAAGCCATTCACGCTTCAAAAATGCCCAAGAAAAGTATAGGGGACCCTCAACCCAGTCGGTCCGATCGATATGATCACGACACAACAATGACGGCCGTAAAAATAATTATAAGTTAGTTGGAGCATAAATAGAGGGGGTAAGTTTCTAAAGAAACTGTGGTGCTGCGTAGGTGGGAAGTATAACAATATAATTTGGTTTTATCAACTGGGTTGATAATGTCAATTGACCACCGTAAAGAGATTCAAGAGCTGACGTTTCGAGCGTTAGCCCTTCGTCGGAGCGAATCAAGGAATTGTGCGTCGTGTGTTTTTATATACAGAAAGATGGAGCTTCGCTATTGGCTGGTGCTTGGTAACGTGAAAACTTCGGAATAAATTAGTTGAATGAAAAGCGTTCGTTGATACCGTGAGGATTAAGAGTGCCGATTTGAAAAATAAATTTTTGTTCTAGAGTTTTACGGCTTTCCGTAACGGACCCGAGAGTCACCCGACGGCAGTTTTTCATCGCATGTCCTGTTATTGTTTATAAATTTCGAAAGCTCCTCATTCCATCCCACACCTTTCTTCTCTAGGTTTCTCAGTGACACTTCTTCACAAAGAATCTTCTTAAACTATACTTCTGCTTCAAGAGTGTGGCGTCATTACTTATATAGAGGATATTACATGGCCGCGCCTGCCTCGGCCCAAGGCGCCTCTCGGTCAAGGCGGGAAATTTGGAGCGCGGGGATCCCACAACGCAAAGGGAACCGCGTCAAATCAATCCCAAAACGCAAAGCGCACCCGAACGAGTGAAATGTTCTTCAACACGAGACGTGAAATTTCGCATCTCCAAGCGGCCATGTAATATTCTATTGATTACACCAGTAAAATTCCAATACCTTTTCGTTTACGCTACGAAATGTGCCATTTCTAACATGTGAAGATAACATATTATCTTCACGTGTGAAGATATCATGTTTTCGCACCGCAAACCCCTAATAACCCCTTTGTTGGAGGCTATGCAGCCAGGGGATTAGCCAAGCTCGACAAGGAGAAGGTACACGATTAAAAATGTGATATGGTTTTTATTTCTCTAAGTTTTCGAAATAAATTGGGCGGATGCTGCCGCCAAGGCCAGTGAAAACAACCAAAAAGAAAAGATAGTCCAACACAGACACCCGAGGTTCTATTTTCCTTTCGTGATAAACGATGATACTGCGAAAGCGGGCTTTTCCAGCGCAGAAAAAAAGAAACAAAGAATACAAAAAATAGGAACAAATTTCCACTGAAAACTACGCTAACAAATTTTGAAGGCAAACTCAAAAGCGATCTCTTGCAAAATAATCATCTCAAATATTAATAAAACACAAACATCTGAATGCTACAGTCTACAATCTGAACTACTGAAAGTCTTAGCTAACAAAGGGCTTTAACGAAAGAACACAACCAGCGCGAACAACAAGCTTGTAATCGTGTTAAACAGGGCTGGCACAAGAGTCGAGATACCATCTGTTTGAGGGGGAGTCGTGGGAGAGACGTCAATTTCATCCCAGCCGGGTGCAGCGTATCCTATCTCCTCACGCTGTTTCACCATCCATTTACGGAGAGGCTCGAAATAGTCTGTCAGGGCTCCGACATCCAGAGTTTCACTTCCGGTCAGCTTCTTGAGGGCTTGCGGCCAAGGTTTGCTCTTACCCATTTTCAACATATCGCTACAAGAAGAAAAGGTGTTCTTAATAATCATTTCTCTTGCTTTTAAATGATCACGACAGCTTAATTTTAAGTAATGAGTTATCGATTGTTGGAAAGGAATGTATTAATAAATGTTGTTCTTTTTCCTTCCAATAAATCTTTACCTTTTGAGCTTCTAGAATAGAAATTAACCGGGTGGGGTCAGCGCTATTAGACCCTATTAAAAATGCACAGCACAAAAGAAAACGAGATTTACGGAAAATTAAAGGTGGCTTATAAATCTTTGTAAAGTTTTTTTTTTTTTTTTATTTAAATATTTGCAAAGTACAAGCAATATACACACTACAGTTACATACATTGATACATTGAAGACCTCCCCCCCCCCCAAAAAAAAAACAGTTAAAAATACAGTTAGAAATACAAAAGATATTACATCACTGGTCAAGCTATTACATTCTTACGATTCTACTTTCAATTTCATACTTAGTTTTGATTTTGGCTTTAAACCCCTCGATTTTAGGAAGGGTTTGACTTCTTCTGCAGTCCCACAAGAACAATTTTCCAATAATTATAAAGTAATTTAGTAGATCAAGTAAAGGGCATTTTTCCGAGAATATTCCAAATAAAACGTCTTTTAGAAAGAAAACACTCTTCAAGAAGAATTAAGTAAGGTAAAGGAAGAACTTGAAAGGTCACCAAGTGATTTAAATGCATCACGATATCGGGCTGCTCAGGAAAAATTAGAAACTTTCTACGAAGAAAAAACCAAGGGAATTATTATACGAGCGCGCGCGCGCTGGCATGAACACGGGGAGAAGAGTACGAAATATTTTCTTAATTTGGAGAAAAGAAATCACATAAAGAAACATATACGAAAACTCTTTATAAGTGGTGAATTTAAGACAGATCCTTTTGATATACTGAAGGAGCAGGAACGCTTTTATCGAGAACTATATAAGAGCAAAAACGATGATCCAGATAGTACGCAAAAAATCTCTGCTTTCTTGAATGATCTAAATATTCCAAAATTATCTGAAGAATAACAAAAGCAATGTGAAGGAATTATTTCATCTGAGGAATGTTTTCGCCTTCTAAATAGCTTTGATCTCAATAAAACCCCTGGGAATGATGGTATTCCCATCGAATTTTATAAAACCTTCTGGGTTGTTCTTAAGGACAGTTTTATTAGATGTATCAATGAATGTTTTGAAAAAGGTGAGATGTCTAACTCTCAAAAACAAGCTGTCATCACTCTTCTCGAAAAAAAAGGGAAAGACCGTACACTGCTAGAGAATTGGCGCCCTATTTCTCTTGTTAATGTAGATACAAAAATTATGACCAAAGCAATTGCATGGAGGATTAAAAGTGTTCTACCAGATATAATTCATCAAAACCAGACTGGGTATGTAAAAGACCGATTTATTGGCGAAACAATACGCTCTATTTACGACATTATGGATTTCACTGTTAAGGAAAATATTCCCGGTTTAATGATATTTATTGACTTCCAGAAGGCTTTTGATAGTGTTGAATGGGAATTCCTCTTAAAATGTCTTGAAGAATTTAATTTTGGTCCAGATTTCATTCGCTGGGTTAAAGTTTTCTACAAAGATATCAGAAGCTGCATAATAAATAACGGTTTAACTTCAAACTACTTCCCACTTGAACGTGGCGTTCGGCAGGGGGATCCTTTGTCTCCGTACCTTTTCGTAATCGTCGTAGAAACGCTTGCCATCGCCATTCGACAGAATCCAGAGATTAGAGGTATTGTTATTGGACAAGAGGAAACGAAACTCCTGCAATATGCTGATGACACAACTGCAACTCTTGCCGACGTCGATTCAGCAAAATCACTTTTTAAACTCTTAGAGCTTTTTCAAAATATTTCTGGCCTCAAGATTAACTCCTCAAAAACCGAAGGCATGTGGATCGGCTTATTAAGAGGAAGAATGGAAGAACTCTTTGTTATTAAGTGGCCCAAAACCCCGATCAAAGCTCTGGGAGTCTATTTCTCATATGATCTGAAACTTCTAAAAGAGAAAAATTTTATTGAAAGACTCGACAGCATTAAAAAGCTTATTAACATCTGGTCCTCAAGAGGCCTATCCCTCTATGGAAAAATAACAATTATTAAATCCTTTTTGATACCAAAGTTTGTTTATGTATGCTCCATATTACCAACACCAAAAGAAGTAGTAAATGAACTGAATCGATTGCTTTTTAAGTTCCTGTGGAGAGGTGTAGATAAAGTAACTCGTGTGTCTGTAATAAATGATTTTGGGAATGGTGGTTTAAAAATGATAGATGTTGACTGCATGATTAAATCGTTGAGGTTAGCATGGCTACAGAGAGTATTTAATGATTCAACTGCAACATGGAAGAGATACTTTCTTCGCCTATTAGAGCATGTTGGGGGCATATTTTTTCTCAATTGTAATTATGATATCAAAGATTACAATTTATCTTCTCAATTCTACCACGAACTTCTGCAGTGGTGGTCCGAATTTCGGGATACCTTTGCTGACGAAAAGGATTATCGAAATATCATTTGGAATAATAAAGATATTAAAATTGATAAAAAGCCGGTCTATTTCAAAAATTATCGCGAGGCAGGAATTACCTTTACGAATGATCTCCTGTTTGACCGGGACATAACCGATGCTTTCACCCAACTCTCGAACAAGATAAACAAAACAAATTTTCTACAGTGGGCGGGCCTCCGACACTCTATACCCTCACAACTTAGGATCATTAATGTGCCAATATCACCCCTTTCTCCCTCTTTCACGTTTGAAAATAATATTTTTGATATTAAACAGAGACGATCAAAAGATTACTATTCTCTACTTGTTTCTAGAAAGGCTAAACCTCCCAATATCATCTCTAAACTGCAGAGGGATTTCGATTTTTCGATTGACCAGATCAATCAAATATTTTCATTACCGCATTCTGTTGCACTTGAATCTTATGTGAAAGCTTTCCAATATAAAGTTATAAACTCTATTATGTATACAAACACCAAATTATATAAAATTGGATACAAAAATGATGATTTGTGTACTTTTTGTAAAATTGAATCCGAAACCTTGAATCATTTCTTTTACAACTGTTCTCATACAAGACAATTCTGGAGAGATTTTACATCATACTGGCGCCTACTATCAAAGCAGCAGATTCACCTCTCCCTCTCTCTAAAATCTTTGTAAAGTTGGTTATCCGCAAATTCCCTGCGGCATGAACAATTCAGTATTAATATCTCAGCATTTAGAAAAGAAAGAAAGTCACTGAAGACTGCACGCTGCAAAAAGGAAAGGCCGTACTGTGGAGGGGCCGAGAAGCTGGCCGCGGGTGATCCCGCGTCCCTCCCCGCTTTAATTTCTCTTCGCCCAATCCTAAAGAGCCTGTCCACAGAGCACTATAAAAACAATGCATTACTTGCCGGCACTATTTCAGTACACATTTACCCGATCTTCTTTCCCGCAGCCGTTGATTGGTAGATGGAACAGGTGTGTAAAGGTCCTTTAAAACCAGCTGCTTCACATGCGGCCTTGTGGAATTGAAACTGCAACACGTAGCTCATAAAATACCTAAGAAAATGAACGAGTTAGTGAACGGATCATCTTAAAATTCAACCTGTTACACAAATAGCGCGCCTTCAAGCTTGTAATAACATTTACTCCTCTCAATAGCCATATATAGCTTTCTCATTTAGTGGACTCAGGCCGTATTCTGTGAGCCTCTTGGTCTAATGGTTTGTATGCTAGATTCCGTTTCGAGGGGTCCGAGTTCAAAGCCTGCCTGTTTTATTATATTGTGATCACTGCCTTTATCTTCTCATAAATGCGTCTCTGACTTTCATGATCTGCACTCTCCCGAACCGTCGCGCTCGTCCAATAAGAGCGAGAGAATTCCCTGTTTTTTTTTGTCCAAAAGACATTTGTCACCTCATTTCCCTATTTGGTTAATGGCTCGTATCGCAGTTGAGTCTGCCGTCAAATATTATTTTGTTACAAACGGCGTAGAAACGAGGCGAAAGGGTCAATATAAAGCGGAGTTGACCCTATCGTCTCGTCTGTATGTCAAACCGCTGATGATAACACGTGCACGTTTAAACAATTTCCACTCGAAAAGTCGCGTTTTCAAACAAAAACAGGTGCGGGTGGACGGGGCCGGCAATTCAAACCTGATGTACGGGGTGTTTGCAGGGATGTGGTACTTGCACCCAGGATCAAAGTCCTTTTCTGACCGTTCCACAGGGGGCTTTATTCCTTGGTACTTAGTCCTCAGCTTCCACCACTCGGCGTTGTAGTTCTCATCAGTAATTGCGCCGCTGAACACCTTCCAGCGCCATTGGTCGATCATATACCCAAACGGCAGGAAAGCGATTTTACGGAGCGCCATCTTCATCAACGCGTTTATGTCGGATTCTGCAAAGGCAAAAACAAAGAAGTGGGAAGAAACATTTTGCGATTTGAATTTCCAAGTTTGCCAAAATTGCAGGGAGACGTCTCCGGGAAAAATGAAACTCTCCTTTCAAGGTCTTTCAATGGTGTTTCCTTCAGAATCCCATTGTGTTGCTGACTTTGGGCACAAGTTGTTTTGATGTCCAGCTATTGTAACAAAAGAATTGACATCTTTGGTATTTCCTTAATCAAGCTTAAAATTTCCGTTTTTCTTCCAATACTTCCACACAGAACGAGCCCGCGAGTACCTCGCAATTTCGTCATGCGCGTCTTTCGTCTAGTTTCCTCCAAAGCCGTTCAGTAGGTCGTCACGCAATGCTTCTCAACACGCAGCGTTGCGTGACAAGTCCAAACAACGGCTTCAAAGGAGACTACCCTCTCATCTAAACGCCCGCTTTGTCTTGTACTGCTGAGAGGCTACCCATACATTTTATACTGTATTTTCCTACCAGTGTCATTGCTGACATCTTTTAACAGGCCAATCTTTTTTAAGTGTTGAGGTGTATCAACCGACAGTGACATGGTGT
>OX393570.1:17570123-17662623 GCA_947652115.1 Blastomussa wellsi | reverse complement strand
GACCACCCCCTTTGAAAAATGGCTACGCCCATGGATTACCAGGCTTTAGTTGTATGCTAAATGTTCTGTAGGGTTTGTGCAAGCAGAAACAATTGGCCTACCTGGATTACCACACTGTGGTTGCATGCTAAATGCTCGGTAGGGTTTGTGCAAGCAGAAACAATTGGCCTACCTGGATTAGCAGGCTGTAGTTCCATGCTAAATGTTCGGTAGGGTATGCGCGAGCATAAACAATTGGCCTACCTGGATTACCAGGCTGTAGTTGTATGCTAAATTCTCGGTAGGGTATGTGGAAACAGAAACAATTTTCCTACCTGCATTACCAGGCTGTAGTTGTATGCTAAATTCTCGGTAGGGTTTGTGCAAGCAGAAACAATTGGCCTACCTGGATTACCACACTGTGGTTGCATGCTAAATGCTCGGTAGGGTTTGTGCAAGCATAAACAATTGGCCTACCTGGATTACCAGGCTGTGGTTGCATGCTAAATGCTCGGTAGGGTTTGTGCAAGCATAAACAATTGTCCTACCTGGATTACCAGGCTGTAGTTGTATGCTAAATTCTCGGTAGGGTATGTGGAAACAGAAACAATTTTCCTACCTGCATTACCAGACTGTAGCTGTATCTTGGGTTGTAATATTCTCGATCCTCGAGTCTTCGTTCCTTCCAGCGCAGCCTTGACGAAACGAGCGGCTCTCGAAAGTCCCGTTTGATTGGTTTCGAAGACAATAAAACAGCTGGAACTAAAGCACCATGTAGTTCGTTGGGTCAAAATTTTAAAAGGTAAGAATGCGCAATTCAAGCGGAAGTTCAAACCGGATCTTTCCAGGCTCGTTCGTTTCCCGAGCGACCCTGGGTACGAGGTTGTGGTAGTTAATAAATTGTCGGTGGGCCTAAGCTTGGTAAAGATCTTTCCTCTGGACCATAAATGCTCGTCCTTTATCAGCCGCTCTGAATGCGATATCAGTTCGATGGTGAGGTTCTGTTCTGGGGTTGAAAATTCACCCGCTTTTGGGTTTTAATGAATCAAAATTATCTTCCTCAGACGCACTCGGGTGGAGGGCGGGTTGGGTATTAGTGCTGGGAAAACAAATTTGATTCATTATCCGGGGTTATGAGATTTTCCTCAGTGACGTCACTGACAGCGCATCATGTTTTGGCGTAGGCGTCGGAAAAAGTTTCCACTATCTTCATTAGTCATGAATTCATCTGTGGTTAGTGTTATGGGTACAAAATTCACGTCCTTTGCAAGTAGAAATTTCCCGGGCGAAGCAGGAGCTTTCCTAACATATCAAGTGATTGGTTTGATACCCTAGCCCTAAACAAAAGACTCAACAATTGAAACAATGACTTTGTCTTGAAATCAATAGAAGCTGCTTACAATAACAAACAAAAGTGATTAAGGATAGCTGCTACGCTACCCCGGCACAATCAAAGGGAATACGTTGTCCCGTTTGGCCACAACTTAACCGGTTCAGCATGCCTCTATTCTCCAAGCCATTGAAGCCAACCCGTCTCCAGAAACAAACAGAACATCGACAAATTAGTAGTTACAAATAGTCAGCGACCTTCCATTGGACGCTTCTATTGTTTTCAAGACAAAGTCATTGTTTCAATTGTTTAGTCTTTTGTTTAGGGCTAGGGCTTGTTTAGGGCTAGGGCCCTGGGGCGGGGCGATGTAGCTGGGCTGATTGTACATAATTGTTCATATAACAACCTATTAATAAAATTTGGTTTTATCAACTGGGTTGATAATGTCAATTGGCCACCGTAAAGAGATTCAAGAGCTGACGTTTCGAGCGTTAGCCCTTCGTCGGAAAGATTCGCTCCGACGAAGGGCTAACGCTCGAAACGTCAGATCTTGAATCTCTTTACGGTGGCCAATTGACATTATCAACCCAGTTGATAAAACAGAATTATATTGTTATACTTCCCACCGACGCAGCACCACAGTTTCTTTAGAAACTTACCCCCTAACAACCTATTAAGTATGCCAAACGTGAAAACTTTGCTGCCGTGGGACCGACCCGGGTCCACACTATCCTGTGAGATTAATGACGGGGAAAAACGACCAAAATTATAGTGAATATATGTGATTTTCACTAACTTTTGACTTCAGTAAGTTGGAATTTTGCACCAATTTTCAAGGCGCCATTTTACAATCTTCGCGTCCTTCGGGCGTGCCCACTAAACAGATAACTTACTGTTTCTTATATGGGTCTTCCTACAATTTCCTCTCCAGCCGCCTCCCCCTAAAATTGGCCAATTAAACAATACCAGTCTTTATCCGTTACAAAACCTTTATTTACAAAAAAGTAACAAAAAATTTGGTCTTTTCTTGTTGAACATCTAAGAAATTACAACGAGCGGGGCATTTTAACGTTTCTTACTTACAAGCCATCAATTGAAAAATGCTTATCAACTTGATATTGCACAAATTTACCTAAAAAGAACTAATCTCATTACGTCCATGTGAATTATATTTATTTTTCTTAATGTGACTATTTTAGATATCGAGCATAAAATCTGTCTCTCTCCCTTGAATGCTCTAATGCCTCATTCAACTTGGCAACACCGGCATCAGTGATCTGATTACCACCCAGAGATAGTGTGGTTACTTTTCAGCTTGAATGCTGTAATGCTTCAGTCAACTTGGCAACACCGGCATCAGTGATCTGATTACCAAACAGAAAAAGTGTGGTTACTTTACAGCTTGAATGCTGTAATGCTTCAGTCAACTTGGCAACACCGGTATCAGTGATCTGATTACGATTCAGATATAGTGTGGTTACTTTACAGCTTGAATGCTGTAATGCTTCAGTCAACTTGGAAAAATCGGCATCAGTGATCTTATTATAACTCAGACCTAGTGTGGTTACTTTACAGCTTGAATGCTGTAATGCTTCAGTCAACTTGGCAACACCGGCATCAGTGATCTGATTACCAAACAGATATAGTGTGGTTACTTTACAGCTTGAATGCTGTAATGCTTCAGTCAACTTGGCAACACCGGCATCAGCGATCTGATTACCACTCAGATGTAGTGTGGTTACTTTACAGCTTGAATGCTGTAATGCTTCAGTCAACCGTGCAATACTAGCATCCATGAGCTGATTACCACTCAGATGTAGTGTGGTTACTTTACAGCTTGAATGCTGTAATGCTTCAGTCAACTTGGCAACACCGGTATCAGTGATCTGAGTACCCCTCAGAGATAGTGTGGTTACTTTACAGCTTGAATGCTGTAATGCTTCAGTCAACTTGGCAACACCGGCATCAGCGATCTGATTACCACTCAGATGTAGTGTGGTTACTTTACAGCTTGAATGCTGTAATGCTTCAGTCAACCGTGCAATACTAGCATCCATGAGCTGATTACCACCCAGGTATAGTAGCCTCAGTTCGGTTACTCCACAGTGTTCTTTCTCCAGTGAAACACAAAGTCGTTTTATTCCAGATAGTGTTATAGCTGAACCTTCGATTGTCAATCGATTTACATTAATGAACTGTTCAGACCGTTCATAATGAGCTGTAGTAGCTTCCTCTTCATTCAGTTCACTAATCACATCTAACAAAAATGAAGTTGTAATGCAGTCCACATCGTTTGACGTCAGAAACCCCATATTACTATCCTGATCAGAGTAGTGACGAGGATGTTTCTTTATATGATTTTTAGCAAATTCCTTGTTTCGATATTCCTGGAGACACTTTGCTCTTAGGAGATAGGGTTTCCCTCGGAATGAACCTGAAATACTTTCTAGCAATCTTTCCATTAGTTTGTCATCTCTTTTCTTTGATAAAATGCCAGCCATAAACTGCAAGACCATTTCAGACACATTTTTGTCTGGAATTTCACTGTTCAACACAAACCAACGAGCAGCCAAGTACTCGTGTATCGTCAGGTGAGTAAAACTCAACTGTTTCGTGGTTTGAAAAGCAGATTTCCTGAAGGAAGGACCACAATGAAGAAGACCGCTTCCTTTCAGTTTTTCGATTTCTTCCGATCCAAACTTTTTTTCCATGTCATTTTCATCAAAAAATGACCTTTTTTTCAATAGAAGTTGAGCTGCTAACTCTGATAATTTATCAAATGTGCTTTCGACGACATCTAATGGCTTGCGTTCCTCAGGAATTTCCTTTGTCTTATATTCTGACTCGGCATTATGTTTCAGTTCAAAAATGTTGACAACGTCAGAATAAATGTCGGTTGCTGACACAGGGAGATCAACAGAACACTTGGATTCGTTAACTGTATATTCTAAATAGAAACACATCAGAAAACATAGGACTGGGATGTGAGCAAAGCTCACAAGATTCTCATTGTTCATGACATGTTCAAGTACAGTGTTCTTCATAGATTCGTTTTCTTTGAAGTACTTTCCAATGTACTCTTTCACCTGCTGTGGAGAAAACCCTGTGATTTCCACATAACGGTCGAAGCGAATTCCTCCAATCTTATCAGATTCATCAGGTCTTGATGTTATCATAACAACAGAGTTCTTCAATATCTTTCCTTTGGCAAGTTTGGCACACAATGCGGCTACCGGCATTGCTTCTCTAGCATCATTCGGATACTGTTCTTCTGAGTTACCAGCTATGTAATCTTGCTGTGAATACTCGTCAAAACCGTCCATGATAATCAAAACCTGCCCAGGGTGATTAACAAGGTATTCAAACAACGGGTTATCAATGTTTGAGTTCTCATCCAGTACTGATGAACAGTTTAAGAGCTCTCGCAAAGAAAACCGCTCATTCCCAAGCAAATTCAATTGTCGGAATGTCAACAGGTACGCAAACTTAATATCTGGGGTCTGCAAATTTTCTCGTGATTGAAATAGTTTATCATCAGCCCAATCCCGGACAAGTTTTTGAGAAAAAAGAGTCTTTCCAATCCCTGCTTTCCCAGTGAGAAGAATAGATTTGGGGTAGTGTTCAGCTTCGGCACTGCCAATAAATATCTCTTCACAGCTCTTGACCTGGGTTTTAGTGACTTGCCCATAATAGTCCAGAAATTCTCCTCTTTTCAAAGTCATATCCTTTTTACAGAGGTCCTTTCTACCGTGTTGTATCAAAAGATTGGTGAATATATCATCAGTCCTGGGGTTAGAAATGGTTGAGGAGGCCATCAGTTTGGGCTGGAACTCTGTTTGGCTCCTAATAGATGCTTTCAATGCAGTTTTGGCGGCACTCACGGCTGGAAATAAGAATTTTAACAAGAAAATCGATTGTAGGGCAGTTTAGTTGATTTCACACAAAATATAAGCAAAGGTAAAGTCAGGTACCAGTACATAATTTTTCTGCTGCATCACTGATCAACGAGGTACATTCAAAAATGGAAGGAAAACTAAACATTAATTTGCGAAATGTTTACACACTCGGTAGTTTATTGGGTCAAGAGATCTGTCACATATTTTTTTTAGGTCTTAAATAATATACGTGTATTTTTTGGGTCACATCTGCGAGCGAAATTTTTGTTGTGATCGGTTGATCAGGAAAATACTCAGTCGAATTTTCAGCAATGTGCAAAAAAATGTCCGTTTGATTGATTAAATCCGTATTGATGTATGTCTTGGGTAGGAAATTTTGATGCCAGGTATTTTTTTGGGTCCAAAATTTAAGGCTCGTGTATTGTTTTGGGTTTGCAATGTCAAGCTCCGTCAGAACCCCCATCATGTATAATGCAAGTATCTCCCAGGGATGTTCAGTTAGTCAGGGAGCAGCACAAAAATGGGATTTGAGTGAAGTGCAAGAAAAAGTTTAAAAATGGGCAAAACTCCCTCTCAGTGGTAATTGAAATGTAACAAAAATAATAGCCTGAATTTCAGTGCATGACAAGATGTCGAAATTCAGGCTGCAAAAAGTACTAGTTTCATGAAAATTAAGTGAACTAAACACAAATCTATGGGAAGTAAGGTAAGGTAGAGACAGCTTAGGCTGAAAATTTACTCAAGAGCCACAGAAGGAATATAATTATGATACTCAATTCAAAGTCGAGTGGTTTACCTAATTGAACTCAGAACACGTTGAAAATGCTAAAAATAATTGGAGTGAAAAAATGCAGAGGAAAATTTCTTTTTCCTACCCTTGGCTACTCCAGAGTAAATGTTTGCCATCTTGTTGGTTGTTTCTCAGATGTTTTTGAAAGCAAAGTAGAAGGACAACTGTGCAACAAACAGATACATGTAAGAGAGAAGTGATAAAGAAGAGGAAAAATGTGCTTTTTTCCCAAGAATCTCCAGGTATCAATGGGTTAAACTGGCCAGGAAATTATTAACATTTGATAATCAATTCTCAATACTATCTGTTTTACCTTGCAAACTGTTTTCTGCAGCTTCATTACTTGGTGACAAGTTTTTCAAGTCAAGACTGTTTGCCACTTCCAATACATCTCCAAGTAATTTTTCCTGAAATTTCGCTTTGGTTATTAACAAATGAGAGAGCTCTAATATAGCAAGTATCACAATACAGGCCTTGATGACAATAATAGCAATGTTGAGATTTGATTTCTCCTTATAATGAAGGTCATTGCATTGTATCAAAGTTTCTGTCTGGTTGACTGGAATTCTTGTTGTGTTTGTCCGAGGGGCAAATGTGCTGCATTTAAACACTGAAGGCAGATTAAGAGTCTGGTAACTGCAAAATATTGCTATCATGACTGAGAGGAACAAAAGTCGAAAGCACACATGTGCAATGTACAAACATAGAAACTTTCGCCACTGGCATTGTCTTTTGTTTTCTTCATCTTGCTCTCTCTTGATTCGCCGTAATGTGACAGCACCGTAAAGCATGAAGCAAATCCAGCAAACGCATAAAACACCATAAGTAACAGCAGCGATATTCCGAGGTATCAACCATCGGCTCACGGTAGAGATGTACTTGTCATAGCAGAGCTGTTTAATGAAATCATCAGGCTTTGGAGAACAGTTAAATGTCAGTCTATCATTGGCATGGTAGTGTTGAAGAACACCAATTACTGCACCCAAGGAGATGGAAAACAAAAGAAATTGCATGCCTCCACATAAGGTCTGCGAACTGAGGGCTGGTTTAAGTAATGTATCCATGAAGCATCTGGAAATAACCAAACTATGAGTTAGACATGCAAACATATAGGGGTGACTATTGCAATAGTGTCGCGATAGTTGCAACACTATTGCAATAGTATTGCGATAGCAGTAATACTATTGCGATAGTGACATTTTAGTGTTAAAAATATTATTGCATTGAGATAAAAAGATATGTTTGATATAATTCCCCATAGAGGGGGTCAACAAAATGTTTCGCCGCCATTTTGGATGCAGACAAGAGCCTGAAGACGAATTTAGAAAACAAACATGGCAGACCAAGTTAGGAAGTTTGTTTTGGCTTAGCAATTTTTTCAAATAAACATCTTCCCTATATGAAACTTTCATAATCAAAATTCTTCAAAAACGTAGTATGGTGTAACATTCTAGTGTGCAATACATATACTTTCCTATAAAAAGAGCAGCCTTTGAAGAGTTACACATGCGAAATATTGTACTAATTGGTGCCCAAAATTTCAAGTAATGCGTGGTTCAATTCTAGTTGTTATCACCCCCCCCGGTATTTATCACGTACTGTTACACGTCTACTCACTTTTCTAGACTATATATATCATGAAAACAGAGACTAAATTTATAGTATAAGAAATCATTTAGACTACATTTTATAACCATAATTTTTTTATAACTATTATCTAATTCGTACGTCTCGCCAGTTGCTCATAAGAATGGGAAAGAAAGGAACTTGAAACCAGCGAACAGAACAATAAAGGGAAAGCAAAAAACCTTCAAAAGCATATTTAAATTTTATAAGGTTATTCTTCTCTAACAAGTCGGCTAAAATTTTTTACAGATTCTCCCTGGTCCCTGGAAATAGGTAGTCTCCTAGTGCGGTATAACACAATCGTGTCCTTTGGAATTCCCCAGCCCCTGGGCCAAAAGGGCTTGACTTGCCACGGGGATTGCGTGGGGGGAGGGGGGATGGTTACAGGTAGAATTGAACCTTGCATAAGTGGTCAGGTGTGACATGTCTAGTGCGCAATACATGCATTTTCATAAAAATAACAGCTGACTTTACAGAGCTCATATCGTAGCACTGTGGATTTGCCCTACCCTGGGCGGAAAGGGCTGGACTTGCCCTGGGGATTGGGTGGGGGGGGGGGGGGGTTGTTACAGGTAGAATTGAATCACGCATAAGTAGTCATGTGTGACATGTCTAGTGCGCCATACATGCATTTTGTATAGGTAATCATATGGTTTCGATTTCAATTTGGAAGTAAGTTTTTCAAAAAGCTTAAATTGCATGAACCCTGCGGGCAGGAACCAAGACTGTAGCCATAGCAACGTTAAAATATGTATCAAGAGGTGTATTTCTTAGAGTGCAATGTGCTTGCAAAGTTCCAATTGCATTGCATCATTATTTGCAGAGAGATGCCATATTTTGTGTTTTTACACCCATACTATCAAACCTTATGACATCACCATACCTAATTTGCATAACACAAAAATCTTGAATAACTCTGGAAGGAGAGGAGATATCACAAAAAAGAAAAATGCCATTTTTCTCCATTTTTTAAGGCCTTTCAAATAAGCTTAGTTTTCAATAGCTCATTTTTCCATTTCATAGGCACTTTAACCAATCAGAATAGAGAAATTTTTTCATGTATATTATTACATAAAAATAACGGCTGCCTTTTTCGAGCAACGCATCTCAAACATACACTAATTGGTTCCCAGTACGTATTACAAGCAAGTTTAATGCACATATGATTTTTAATCGAGAGGTACGGTGGCCCATGGGTGTCACGGCACAACCAAATATCTCACGGCACAACCAAATATCTCACGGCACAACCAAATATCTCACGGCACAACCAAATGTCTCACGGCACAACCAAATATCTCACGGCAAAACCAAATATCTCACGGCACAACCAAATGTCTCACGGCACAACCAAATGTCTCACGGCAAAACCAAAATTCTCACGGCGGAAGTAATTGTCACGGCGGAAATGACTTCTTTCTCGAAGTAGAGGTTACTCAGTCCTTGTCACTCGAAAATGGCGGGCTTGTGAGATGAGATGGTTTTTCTGTTTGCTTATTTACTTGTACTAGTGCTGTTTCTCACAGGAGGAGCGATGTTTTACCAGCGTTGTGGCATCTCATGTGGGACTGATGCCAGTTACTGTGTAAATTGTGGGCAAGGTTAGGGAAAGCTTTTTACGTTACGCAAAACAGTCAGCAAATGCCATGAATCGACACATGAAATGTGTTTGTGTTCAAATGCATTAAGAAGTACCGGTAGCTCCATGAACAAGTTTTACTTTTAAGATTGCTTGTGGAACTGACTTTTAACAGAAGTTGATTCTGCAAGCATTAATTGATCTTTAATAATTCCATTAAAGCACAAGTTATGCACCTATCAATCAGGGGGTGCGGACATAGGTGGGGGTTTTGACATTAGTTATCGTCCCGGAGTGGGGACACAGTAACTGGCATCAGACCCACATGAGGTGCCACAACGCTGTTAAAACATCGCTCCTCCTATGAGAAACAGCACAAGTACAAGTAAATAAGGAAACAGAAAAACCATCTCAGCTCAAAAGCCCGCCATTTTCGAGTGACAAGGACTGAGTAACCTCTACTTCGAGAAAGAAGTCATTTCCGCCGTGACAATTACTTCCGCCGTGACAATTTTGGTTTTGCCGTGAGGTTATTCCGTTTGCCGTGGTTTTGCCGTGAGACATTTGGTTGTGCCGTGAGATATTTGGTTGTGCCGTGAGACTTTTGGTTGTGCCGTGAGACATTTGGTTTTGCCGTGAGATATTTGGTTGTGCCTTGAGACATTTGGTTGCGCCGTGAGATATTTGGTTGTGCCGTGAGACATTTGGTTGTGCCGTGAGATATTTGGTTGTGCCGTGACACCCATGGGCCACCGTAGAGAGGACCTTTCCATAAATCACACTTAATTATGCACACATCTTGACAGTCATGTGCTCTGCATGGCTGAAGGTAACTGATGTGTGAAGGAATTTGTTCTTTCTGCGAATAATCACGCGACGCAAAGCAAAATATGCTGCTACGCGATCGATTTCTCGTTATCTCAAAAGAATAAAAGAACGTTCAACAACAAACGCCACATCATTCCATAGCCTGTACACGCAAATTCAGCGCTGTAAATAAAAATCATAGGCGAAGTGTTAAGTTTCCGCTGCAGTACATATAAAATACACACCGGAAATTCAAATCCTGTCTGGTCGCACTGCTGGCGTTGTCAACTATCCCATCATTGTTAAAATACACTAATGTCCTACCAGTAATTGCTTTCCTTTGGGAATACAGAGTAGCTGAGAGTTGTCATAGATGATTTCAACTTCCGCCACACCTTCACTGCCGCCATTACATCAACTATAGCTAACTGATGCAACTTTAGTCCTCCCGACGGAAGATTTGTCGGACAAAGGTGCCTGAATTGCCGAAGATGTAACGATGATTTCCGAATATTTACGAATATGGAGGAAGATTTCCGAAGAAGTGCAAAGGTTTCCCATGAAATTCCGCAGACCAAAATCATCGTGGCCTCTGGGAACGAGATAAATGTTCCAGCGACCCATAGGCCAGCGACTCGTCCCAGCGTCTTTGCTTTGAAAAATCGGAAATCTCGAGGAAAAGAATCGTAATTTATCCATTTCACATAAAATTTTCGTTTCTCGCATTGTTTGGAGTTGACATGTTTTTAAAATGTGCTATTTAGAGCTATCACAGCTCACATTTCAACACAGGCGTGAGAATTTGGATCGCAGGCGTGAGTTGGCGTGTGATCAAAGTTTTCAGCCCGAAGGCGTGAGACTCTTAAATCCCTTAAATAAACTTTCACAATTCATGGATAATGGATACAGGTGTCGGGAACGGGTATCCGTCAAATAAGTCAAAGGTTTTAAGATTCTCAGTTGTTTTACTGCTGTTCTCCTGGTTGCAGATTTTTCCGATTCTTTATCTCTCACTTGAAAACACACCCCCAAACACGATCCCTTATTTCAGTATTTTTTCAATCAAAGGTCCAACGTTCAAAGAGATTGTCTTTCACTTGTCACGCTATGTCACGCTTCTCGACACTTGTATGGGCCTCTTATAAAATGTTGTGGCCCAAATTAATCCTTGTACTTTCAAAAAAATTAGTGCTTCTTAATACAAGACAGAAAATTTTCAATTCCACAGAAATTAAAGGAATTAGCCAAGGCCGACGAGGAGAATGCTACGTACTGACGCATTTGCAAAATGCCGTCAACTAATTACAACGATCGGGTTTCCTTTATCATTTAAATTTTGTACTTCCAGTGGTAGTTGTTGAAGTCAAATGATGCAATCATGCAAATCGCGTATTGAGGTCAGAGAAAACAAAAAATAACGAGATTGTATTCAAACAACTACCCCGGGGACCAGATGTTCTATTTTCCGGTAGGGTATGCGCAAGCAGAAACAATTGTCCTACCTGGATTACCACACTGTGGCTGTATGCTAAATGCTCAGCAGGGTATGCGCAAGCAGAAACAATTGCCTTACCGGATTACCAGGCTGTAGTTGTATGCTAAATGCTCTGTAGGGAATGCGCAAACAGAAGCAATTGTCCTACCTGGATTACCAGGCTGTCGTTGTATACTAAATCCTCGGTAGGGAATACGCAAGAAGAAACAATTCGCCTACCTGGAATACCAGGCTGTGGTTGTATGCTAAATGTTCGGTAGGGTTTGTGTAAGCAGAAACAATTGGCCTACCTGGATTAACAGGTTGTGGTTGCATGCTAAATGCTCGGTAGGGTTTGTGTAAGCAGAAACAATTTGGCTACCTGGATTACCAGGCTGTGGTTGCATGCTAAATGCTTGGTAGGGTATGTGGAAACAGAAACAATTTGCCTACCTGGATTACCAGGCTGTGGTTGCATGCTAAATTCTCGGTAGGGTATGTGGAAACAGAAACAATTTTCCTACCTGCATTACCAGACTGTAGCTGTATCTTGGGTTGTAATATTCTCGATCCTCGAGTCTTCGTTCCTTCCTGCGCAGCCGTGACGAAACGAGCGGCTCTCGAAAGTCCCGTTTGATTGGTTTCGAAGACAATAAAACAGCTGGAACTAAAGCACCATGTAGTTCGTTGGGTCAAGATTTTACAAGGTAAGAAAGCGCAATTCAAGCGGAAGTTCAGGCTCGCTCGTTTCCCGAGCGACCCTGGGTACGAGGGTGTGGTAGTTAATAAATTGTCGGTGGGCCTAAGCTTGGTAAAGATCTTTCCTCTGGACCATAAATGCTCGTCCTTTATCAGCCGCTCTGAATGCGATATCAGTTCGATGGTGAGGTTCTGTTCTTGAAATTAAGTTGTTTCAATTCTCTCCGGCATTTATCAATATAATGATCTGGGGTTGAAAATTCACCCGCTGGAGATGTCTTCATACTACGTTTGGGTTTTAATGAATCAAAATTATCTTCCTCAGACACACTCGGGTGGAGGGCAGGTTGGGTATTAGTGCTGGGAAAACAAATTTGATTCATTATCCGGGGTTGAGATTTTCGTTAGTGACGTCACTGACAGCGCATCATGTTTTGGCGTAGGCGTCGGAAAAAGTTTCCACTATCTTCCTTAGCCGTGAATTCATCTGTGGTTAGTGTTATGGGTACAAAATTCACGTCCTTTGCAAGTAGAAATTTCCCGGGCGATGCAGGAGCTTTCCTAACGTATAAAGTGATTGGTTTGATACCCTAGCCCTAAACAAAAGACTCAACAATTTAAACAATGACTTTGCCTTGAAAACAATAGAAGCTGCTTACAATAACAAACAAAAGTGGTTTTGGATAGCTGCTACACTACCCGGCACAATCAAAGGGAATACGTGGTCCCGTTTGGCCACAACTTAACCGGTTCAGCATGCCTCTATTCTCCAAGCCATTGAAGCCAACCCGTCTCCAGAAACAAACAGAACAAAGACAAATTAGTAGTTACAAATAGTCAGCGACCTTCCATTGGACGCTTCTATTGTTTTCAAGACAAAGTCATTGTTTCAATTGTTGAGTCTTTTGTTTAGGGCTAGGGCTTGTTTAGGGCTAGGGCCCTGGGGCGGGGCGATGTAGCTGGGCTGATTGTACATAATTGTTCATATAACAACCTATTAATATAATTTGGTTTTATCAACTGTGTTGATAATGTCAATTGGCCACCGTAAAGAGATTCAAGAGCTGACGTTTCGAGCGTTAGCCCTTCGTCGGAGCGCTCGAAACGTCAGATCTTGAATCTCTTTACGGTGGCCAATTGACATTATCAACCCAGTTGATAAAACCAAATTATATTGTTATTCTTCCCACCGACGCAGCACCACAGTTTCTTTAGAAACTTACCCCCTAACAACCTATTAAGTATGCCAAACGTAAAAACTTTGCTGCCGTGGGACCGACCCGGGTCCACACTATCCTGTGAGATTAATGACGGGGAAAAACGACCAAAATTATAGTGAATATATGTGATTTTCACTAACTTTTTACCCCAGTAAGTTGGAATTTTGCACCAATTTTCAAGGCGCCATTTTACAATCTTCGCGTCCTTCGGGCGTGCCCACTAAACAGATAATTTACTGTTTCTTATATGGGTCTTCCTACAATTTCCTCTCCAGCCGCCTCCCCCTAAAATTGGCCAATTAAACAATACCAGTCTTTATCCGTTACAAAACCTTTATTTAAAAAAAAGTAACAAAAATTTTGGTCTTTTCCTGTTGAACATCTAAGAAATTACAACGAGCGGGGCATTTTAACGTTTCTTACTCACAAGCCTTGTTATCTAACGTTAATCCATCAATTGAAAAATGCTTATCAACTTGATATTGCACAAATTTACCTAAAAAAACTAATCTCATTACGTCCATGTGAATTATATTTATTTTTCTTAATGTGACTATTTAGATATCGAGCATAAAATCTGGCTTGTGCTGTTGAACCAGAGTTCTTAGAGAATTCTTGCCTCTCTCACTGATTTCATTGCCTGACAGATATAGTCTGGTCAGTTTACAGTCTGAATGTTCAAGTGCTTTACATACACTGGCAACACCGGCATCGGTGATCTGATTACCACTCAGATCTAGAGTGGTTACTTTTCATCTTGAATGCTGTAATGCTTCAGTCAACTTGGAAACACCGGCATCAGTGATCTGATCACCACTCAGATATAGTGTGTTTACTTTACAGCTTGAATGTTCAAGTGCTTTACATGAACTGGCAACACCGGCATCAGTGATCTGATTACCACTCAGAATTAGAGTGGTTACTTTACAGCTTAAATGCTGTAATGCTTCAGTTAACTTGGAAACACCGGCATCAGTGATCTGATCACCACTCAGATCTAGAGTGGTTACTTTACAGCTTGAATGCTGTAATGCTTCAGTCAACTTGGAAACACCGGCATCAGTGATCTGATTACCACTCAGATCTAGAGTGGTTACTTTACAGCTTGAATGCTGTAATGCTTCAGTCAACTTGGAAACACGGGTATCAGTGATCTGCTTACCACTCAGATATAGTGTGGTTACTTTACAGCTTGAATGCTGTAATGCTTCAGTCAACTTGGAAACACCGGCATCAGTGATCTGAGCACCCCTCAGATATAGTGCGGTTACTTTACAGCTTGAATGCTGTAATGCTTCAGTCAACTTGGCAAAACCGGCATCGGTGATCTGATTACCACCCAGATATAGTGTGGTTACTTTACAGCTTGAATGCTGTAATGCTTCAGTCAACTTGGCAACACCGGTATCGGTGATCTGATTACCACCCAGATATAGTGTGGTTACTTTACAGCTTGAATGCTGTAATGCTTCAGTCAACTTGGCAACACCGGTATCGGTTATGCGATTATAAGTCAGATTTAGAGTGGTTACTTTACAGCTTGAATGCTGTAATGCTTCAGTCAACTTGGAAACACCGGCATCAGTGATCTGATTACCACTCAGATGTAGTGTGGTTACTTTACAGCTTGAATGCTGTAATGCTTCAGTCAACCGTGCTATACTAGCATCCATGAGCTGATTACCACCCAGGTATAGCATCAGTTCGGTTACTCCACAGTGTTCTTTCTCCAGTGAAACACAAAGTCGTTTTATTCCAGATAGTGTTATAGCTGAACCTTCGATTGTCAATCGATTTACATTAAAGAACTGTTCAGACCGTTCATAATGAGCCGTAGTAGCTTCCTCTTCATTCAGTTCACTAATCACATCTAACAAAAATGAAGTTGTAATGCAGTCCACATCGTTTGACGTCAGAAACCCCATATTACCATCCCGACCAGAGTAGTGACGAGGATGTTTCTTTATGTGATTTTTAGCAAATTCCTTGTTTCGATATTCCTGGAGACACTTTGCTCTTAGGAGATAGGGTTCCCTTCGGAATGAATCTGAAATACTTTCTAGCAATCTTTCCATTAGTTTGTCATCTCTTTTCTTTGATAAAATGCCAGCCATAAACTGCAAGACCATTTCAGACACATTTTCGTCTGGAATTTCACTGTTCAACACAAACCAACGAGCAGCCAAGTACTCGTGTATCGTCAGGTGAGTAAAACTCAACTGTTTCGTGGTTTCAAAAGCAGATTTCCTGAAGGAAGGACCACAATGAAGAAGACCGCTTCCTTTCAGTTTTTCGATTTCTTGCGATCCAAACTTTTCTTCCATGTCATTTTCATCAAAAATTGACCTTTGTTCCAATAGAAGTTGAGCTGCTAACTGTGATAATTTATCAAATGTTCTTTCGACGACATTGCATGGATTGTGTTTTTCAGGAATTTCTTTCGTCTTATACTCCGACCCAGCATTATGTTTCAGTTCAAAAATGTTGACAACGTCAGAGTAAATATCGGTTGCTGACACAGGGAGATCACCAGAAAAGTTGGATTCGTTAACTGTATATTCTAAATAGAAACACATCAGAAAACATAGGACTGGGATGTGAGCAAAGCTCACAAGACTCTCATTGTTCATGACATGTTCAAGTACAGTGTTCTTCATAGATTCGTTTTCTTTGAAGTACTTTCCAATGTACTCTTTCACCTGCTGCGGAGAAAACCCTGTGATTTCCACATAACGGTCGAAGTGAATTCCTCCAATCTTATCAGATTCATCAGGTCTTGATGTTATCATAACAACAGAGTTGTTAAATATCTTTCCTTTGGCAAGTTTGGCACACAATGCGGCTACCGGCATTGCTTCTCTAGCATCATTCGGATACTGTTCTTCTGAGTTACCAGCTATGTAATCTTGCTGTGAATACTCGTCAAAACCGTCCATGATAATCAAAACCTGCCCAGGGTGATTAACAAGGTATTCAAACAACGGGTTATCAATGTTTGAGTTTTCATCCAGTACTGATGAACAGTTTAAGAGCTCTCGCAAAGAAAACCGCTCATTCCCAAGCAAATTCAATTGTCGGAATTTCAACAGGTACGCAAACTTAATATCTGGGGTCTGCAAATTTTCTCGCGATTGAAATAGTTTATCATCAGCCCAATCCCGGACAAGTTTTTGAGAAAAAAGAGTCTTTCCAATCCCTTCTTTCCCAGTGAGAAGAATAGATTTGGGGTGGAGTTCACCTTCGCTACTGCTAACAAATATCTCTTCACAGCTCTTGACCTGGGTTTTAGTGACTTGCCCATAATAATCCAGAAATTCACCTCTTCTTGATGTCATATCCTTTTTACAGAGGTCTTTTCTACCATGCTGTATCGAAAGATTCGTGAATATGTCGTCTGTTGTCGTGTTAGAAATGGTTGGGGAGGCCATCAGTTTGGGCTGGAACTCTGTTTGGCTTCTAACAGATTCTTTCAGAGATGTTGTGCAGACACTTGCATCTGAAAAATGTAAACATTTCTAACACTCAATAATTGATGCAAAGCTGTTCTGAGGAGTTCAAGTAAATGTACATGTAATTGTACACTGAAATACATTGGTTGGATCATTGGTTCTTTATATCAAGGTTTCGTTCTTTTGAAAAACAACCAAAATGTGTTAATAACTGTTTTTTTTTATGGTGTTACGTGGTGTTACCAAGCATTTCTGAAACTCAACGGCGGGTGCCGGAGTTCCACCGGCTACTTGACTATTATACCGCCGGCTTCTCTGGTCACAGCAATCAGCTTGTGACCAAAAAGCTCACTTATAACAGCCGCCCACTCTACCAGTCGATGACACCTACTTCAAAACATTTTGAAATCCCTGCAACGATCACTACAAAGAGGACAATGCGGATCTGTAGATTTGTTGATAGTGCCAGTTTCTGCATTTATAATGAGCTGTTAACTGTGAAGTTGTTCTTACTATCTATTGTTACAGGATTAAAGGAATTTCAACCTTGGTGGTAGGCACTACATGTTGACATATCGGGGTATATTTTACGTTTGGGCTTCTGGATTGTGTTCCTTATAGCAAGGGTTTCATTATACATATCCTGGGGGCGTATGTCTCGGCACTGCGTAGTGTTCTTGGGCAAGACACTTGGATTTAGGTAACCTTTCACGTTGTATATCACCCATTCTAGTGTCCTCTTTGTAGCTCGTGCGAATTTTGCGGGCTTATTTTTCATCACGTTTGACAACATGGCCACTAATAATAATAATAATAATAATAATAATAATAATAATAATAATAATAATAATAATAATAATAATAATAATAATAACTTTTTGGAATTGGCTACCACTTTAACCCATTGACTCCAGGAGAGTTTTGAAAAAACGTGTTTTTTAGGCATTTTGAACATTTTCTAGTCAGTTATAGTCTAAATATGCTTCAGATTTCTCCAAAATGCATTTGCAGAATGAAGGCATGCCAGGTTTTTCACTAGTATCGCATTTAACGATATTTTAGCACCGGCATGCGCACAAATCAAAATTTACGAGAAAGTGACCCACGTCTTTAGGCTTTTCGATTTCTTTATTTTTATTTTTCGCTTTTCCTTTCTCCTTTCGTCGTATCTTTTACTGGGCTTACTTTCGGTTCTAGAATTGCCACGAAAGCATCATTGAGACGGGAAATACTCAACATGGAGTATCCAAGGGTAAGTGAGGGAAATTTTCTTCCTAGTTTTTGGCGGAAAATTCTAAGCGTTTTTCTGCATATTTCAAGCTCCATTGGCCCAATCAATATCATCTGGGTATCATTGGAAAGCTCTTTCCCTCCTGTAGAACTGGGGTAAATGGGATTCCTATTTAGTCATAGCTGATGACATCAGAAGCGGAACAAAGGTTCATGTGGGCGGATAGCTCAAATTTGTGACGAAAGAAGCCATAATTTGATAAATTGGGTCACGTGTTTAACCCATTGACTCCTAGAGATTTTTAAAAAAGACGTGTTTTTTAGACATTTTGAACATTTTCTAGTCAGTTATAGTCTAAATATGCTTCAAATTTCTCCAAAATGCATTTGGAGAATGAAGGCATGCCAGGTTCTTCACTAGTATCGCATTTAACGATATTTTAGTTCGGGCATGCGCACAAATCAACATTTACGAGAAAGTGACCCACGTCTTTACGCTTTTCGATTTCTTTATTTTTATTTTTCGCTTTTCCTTTCTCCTTTCCTCGTATCTTTTTTATGCTTTTGTTGGCCTTTTACTGGGCTTGCTTTCGGTTCAAGAATTGCCACGAAAGCATCATTGAGACGGGAAATACTCAACATGGAGTAGCCAAGGGTAAGTGAGGGAAATTTTCTTCCTAGTTTTTGGCGGAAAATTCTAAGCGTTTTCCTGTATATTTCAAGCTCCATTGGCCCAATCAATATCATCTGGGTATCATTGGAAAGCTCTTTCCCTTCTGTAGAACTGGGATAAATGGGATTCCTATTTTGGTCAAAGCTGATGACGTCAGAAGCGGAACAAAGGTCAAGGTCTGTCACGGCCGGTTACGGCCGGTTAAGGAGTCAATGGGTTAAAATATTTAAGAGCCAAGCGGCTACCGGAAATAAAAGTTAATTTTATGCCCTGTAATTGGTCAAAATACTATGCCAGCTCTCATTGGCCGATAGGGGATAGGTGTGTTCAGATGAGATTAGTCACCTCAAGATACCCCGATTTTCACACACGGGTACGGCTAGCGCCATTTTGAATTCATTAAATGGTCATGTGATCGCGTCTTACCTGTAAAAGCTACACGTTTTCCCGGTGTAATCAGTGGTTTGCACGTGAGTCCTGGTACGGGTACAGGTAATCCTAACCGTACCCGTACCCAGGCTGTCTTAACATCTCTATGGTGTAAATATGGCCGTGGCGTTTCAGATTGGTGCATAGTTTTGAGAAATCTTTTATAAAAGTAACAAAGGACTTCTGTGTTTATATACTCTTACGTCAGGGGTTAGGAGAGTTTGAGACAGTTATACAATGCATAACTTCTTGAATTCTCCCAACCTCCCTTCTGTTTAGATGAGGCCATATTAAGCTTGCTTACTGATTGGCTTAATTAAAACTCTTGCACCACCCTCTCAATCATTTAAAAGAAAGCTAAATCCAACAGTGACTCGCTTGCACATATTTGCCCGCTCTTCATGTCAGATTCCTTATTAGTATTTATTATATCGACTTTACGTATTTTTTTGCTATCGCTTGGCATGCATTTTAATGCTTAGCTAGACGCATTTGCTTGATTTTTCCCAGCTGGCAATCATTAAAATATTGAAAATAGGTTCAAGAGAACTGGAAAAGAGTGTTTTAACATGACAATAATTTAATTATAAATGTTCACTCCAAAAGCCTTATTTTTTTGGTCTCCACCTATAGCAAGCACATGCACATTGGGTTTTCCACTCACTGAAGTTTCAGTCTCATAAGCGCGTCCTACCCTGAAGAAATTTGTCTCCCAAGAGGCCCAAAATTCGAAATCTGAATAGCCACCATTTTCAAACTGTATGTTTACATAAAGTCATTCCCAATCTGTCTGACTCGAAATTGGCGGAAAACAGAAAAACAAGCAACTGACATTTTGGCATCCTCACAAGCTCACTAAATGTATTTTTCCAACTGACTGTTTTCTTCCCTATCTTCACTGCCGTCAATTTCGGGGTTTGAAGCAATTGTTTGCCTCTAAAAAATATACGGTTCAAGGGCAGCCATAACGTAGAGTGGCAGTTTAAAGGCTTGCCGAAAAGCAGGGACAAAATCTCTTGGATGGAATGATGTGACAAAAACACGCTACTGAGAACTGTTTCAATGGTGGCAGCAATGTCAAATTTTGGGCTTCTTTGGAGATGAATTTCATTAGGAAAACCTACACTTAATAGGCTGAAACTTCGGTGAGTAGCTTAATCCTGATGCAAGCTTTTCATTGGTGTTGACAAAAAATGTTTTTCGGAGTGACCTTCTTCTTTAAAGAAAATGTGTTTGGAGTTTGAATTGAACATTATCTACAAAAATTTCTCATGCAAGTGGAGAAAAACGCCTTTGATGTGATAGCACATGGCAAAAGAAATGGTTGTTATCATTATTTTCGATTTACTACCCCCGCTTTACAAATTGTGACATCAATATTTTGTAAACGGTGGAAAATAGGTTAATTAAAAAATGCTTCCTTTGCATTTAATTTATTTTGTTTTCATACACGAACCTTGATGTCCAATAGTGAAACAGATGAAAATCATGAGTGGTTTAGATATGTGATCCAAAGCACATGCAGTTTTCAATTTATCTGGGTTTTGATTGGATATCAAAAAGTCATGCACGTGACGACTTTAGCCAACTTGATTGGCTTTTTTACTGATGAATAATTAATGAGAGTTTGAGAAATACGGTATCATTAATGTTGAGATGGCTTCACAGTGCTGGTTTTGGTTCACAAAATTTAAAATAGCCGCTTTAGACAAATAAAAATTCAGCTTGATAGTTAAGCGCACAGGATACAAACAAAGGAAGCTGAACAAGCAATTAGTCCTTTCTTTTGGTTGCATTGTAATCCAAAGTATTATGGAGATTAAAACATGCAAAAGGCACCAGTAGACTCTGCCTGTACAACATTGCAGGGTTGTCAATAAGTGCCGGCGACCGGCGATATCGCCGACTAGCTACAATGTGTGGTTCCAGAAAATATCCATACGTACCCCACGGGGGGTCCGAGGGGTGGGGGTTGTAAAAGTGAAATTTTTCCGAAGGGGAGGGGGGTTCACGAAGAGCTTTCTTTCCATAGGGTACGTGTCAATTTCGATCGAATAAACAAATGCAAAACTTACCCACTTTTTGGCCAAAAAATAAAGCGCTCTGTTCATTAATAATAACGTCAGTAATATTCTCAGTGCTATATTTTTCATGGTGGTTACACCTTCTTGCAACCTTGATACGTTTTCATGTTTCACACTCGGGGCAGAATTGCAAATAATAAAATGGCAGCCACTCAGAATTGTCACCAGTTCACTTGAAGTCATCACCAGTTCCCCGACTTTTTAAGCTTGGCAATAAATCTATCGACTATATCTCTCTCTCGGACCTCTCTCGGATTAATATTTTTGCACGAGTCTGTAAACGGCGACATACAAGCGAAGCATATGTGTGGAGATTCAGCTGGCCTGCAGAACTGTTCGAAAAAATTCTATTCATTCTGATTGGCATGTGAATTTCAACATGATCTCCATCCGTTTTGACGAAACACACGAGCTACTTGACAGCAATGACAAGATAACCGTCGTCCACCAAAAAAGGTAGCCACACAGGGCGATTCAAATAACTTTTTTTGTATTAATGAATCATGAACAGTGTTTTAAAACATTTAAACCTGCGACAGAAATTCTACCATCGTTCAGCATTTTCATGAACAGCCAACTTTTTCCCACGTCTTGACACGCGAATCTTTTGGCGGGTCTGAGAACATGTTGCGTGACACTTTCCTGTTCATGAATCATTTGATGAGAATCGTTGACCAAAGAAGTCTAGACAGATGAGGACGCTTAAAAATGCATATTTTTCAAAATAATGAGTTAAAAGTATTCTAAAACATTACACCTGCAATAGACAAAAACATTATGGAGGAAGTAATTTGTGAATCGTATAATTTTCGTGAATATTTAACATCAAAAAAACTGGACCTAGTGTGAATGAAAAGGTTTTCCAGTTGACTTACAAGTGTTCTTTTATAGCTAAAATTTGAGCGCTTTTGCAGTTTTTGTTCCTTGGTTCATTGACTTTGCTATTTTAGAGGTTCATTTTCAGGTTCAACGAGCTAACTAATGTGGCAAATATCTCGAATACAAGTAAATAAATATGTTCAATGCAACAACATATTGTTTTAGCTTTTCCTGTGACCCCCACCCTGGAATGGAAATTCCAAGGGGTAGGGGGTCTAGGTGTAAAAACCCTCTGTAGGGAGAGTATGGATATTTTCTGTAACCACACAATTTGGCGGAGATACGCAGGAAAAAAAGCGTTCATTACAAAAAAACACTTAAAAAAGGGCCCCCAGTGCCGTCTACTTTCAAAATATCTCCGCATACTTCAAATCTTATTGACAACCCTGAATTGTTATTTAAAATCATACACTAACCTTCCAACCTTCCTCTTTTTTCAGGACTGTCAATGAAGTCATCTAGCTTTCTACTGAGCTCATCTAATTTGTCCTTTATGCTGGCCTCGTCCTTCACCCACTGTCTTAGAAGATCTTGGTAGTGTTCCTCAATATCAGGATCCATACTTTCTTTTCCAAGGTCATCAATGGCATCTTGGTAGCATACTCCTCCCAGTCGCACCAAGGTGTCTTTGATGTCATTCCAGTAGACAGTAAATGTTGCATCGTCAACTGAAGCATTAGTTGCATGACCATAAACTGTGTTCCTGAAGAACTTGATGCGAGCAATGTCGGCCTCCGGAGTTATGTCTGTTATCAGAGGAAGGTTATCCCATCCAGTTGTAGAAGGAGACAGACTGCATATGTTCCTTAGAAGAAGTACCAGTAGAGTGGTGTCAAAGCTCCTTGATGAAACTGAAGATTTGATGGCAGGATACAGTTTGCCCCATTGTGATGGATTTAGGATTTTTTTCTTTCGAAGTGATTGTAACTGACCATGGACTATAGGATCTGCCAAAACTGCGTGTAGGCTTCCAGGGGGTCGCACCCTGTCAAAGGTCTCTCTTAGAACCTGTGATCCAACATCAACAAGAAGGCGACATAATCGGGCGTAATTAGTTGTTTCTTTAGTGAAAGGAAACGAGGGTACTGCGCAGGCCATAATGACAATGTCCTATAAAAGAAAAAAAAATAGAGACTGATAGCTAGGAGTGAAATAATTATTAGCGAAGGTAAATGTAAGTGTCACTGAATGAATCGTAATACATGTTATGGCCTGGTAAACTACCTTATTCTAAATATGTGGAATCACCAGAAAATAACCATACCCCCACCCCCACACACATAGAAGGCTTTTTGCTTTGCGCTCCCCACCCTCTCACAAATTTCCATTCCAAGGGTTTGTTGGCTGACCACTCACTCCCCCTTCCCCCCCCCCCCCCCAAGGAAAATTCCATTATTTTTAACATTGACTACTTTACCCCGGGAAAATGAGGGCCGGTATTAAGCTCTTTATAACGTCCCATAGTACTGGCTGCGAAAAATGATAAGCAAACAAAAAAAAGTAACAATGGACCCTAACCCTAAAGCAATAGAGCTGCTGAGGGATAGATTCCAGGCTCTTTTGTCACTATGTCAAACACCCCTATTCTTGGGCCCTTGAGTTTTGTCAAATTCCTTACTATTCCTCACCCATGGGAAGAGATTAACTCAAATCCCTGGGGGTATTCCCAGCCCCCTTCCCTGGGACTAAACATTGACAGATGTATACCGTATTTACCCGTGTACTAGTCGAACTCGTTTAAAAGTCGACCCCCTAATTTTGGGGTCAAAAACTAAGTTTCCTTCATTTTATTGGAAAACGTAAATACATTGTATTTCTTAGAGTTGTTGTTCAGGTAAGTACTATGGACATACGAAACAACCATCACAAGTTTCAATGTGAGGTTTTAATATTCTTGCATGTCTGCAATCGTTTTAACAACACACGTACATGTGGGAATTTTGTCCATAATGTTTGAAACAGGCTTACAAAATCAAATATACTAATTCCTAGACTACGAGTAGTTGGTTTTTGTTCCTGAAATCCTACGCGCGAGGGACTGAGTTATTGGGGAAAGAAACGAGGAGGGAATGGGGAGAGGGAAATGACACTCGTCGCACGATCGCTCGTTGCACTCTAGGAAAAGAAAGAGACTGCTCGTAGTCTAACTAATTCCACAGAAACCTTTCTAACTGTGAAAGATGAAAAAGCAGCTTTAGCAGGCAGGCAAAACACCATAGAAGGTCAATAATCTTTGAGAACGCTTGAAATTTAGCAGGCAGGCAAAACACCATAGAAGGTCAATAATCTTTGAGAACACTTGAAACAGTGCCAGGGTACTAAGCAGGGAGTTCGAAGCGAGAAAGATGTTTATCTAAAGTAGATTTACAGCTTTATTTACCAGAAAATGTCAGTTCTTTATTCCGAAATTGTGCCAGGGAGTATCTCAGGGCTTGACTTTAGAAAAAAAAAACCTTGGGGCCAGCTGGCTCCTAAGTTTTAAGATTTGGTCACCAGCACAAATTTTTTGGTCGCCAAAAATTTTCAGCACTTGGGACCAAAAGCCAAAACTTTTTTCTTGAAGGTTTCCGCAGGTTTTCGTGTTCATTTATGTGTGGCAACTGCACGCGGCAATTCCATGTGCGTGTGTGTGAAACTATAATTTCAATTTGCAACCGGTGGGAATTGGAAGAGTTCAAAACGGCATGCAAGCTTGTATTCAATCGTTTTTGGAACCCTTTAGTCTCTTCCTTGTATTTTATGTACAAACCAAACCAAACAAAACGTTACATTTGAAAGTAGGTCGTAGCGAACATAAAAATAATTTCAATGCTTTCAAATTGGTTTCATCATCTTTCTTTTGTTTTTTCCCGTTTAAGCAGTTTATTTCAAGTCAACCTTTTTTCAAGTCGAAGTCTTTGAAGCATCCATCTTTGTTTTGGGGCATACTAGCTTGAAATTACCTCAACGAAAGATGCACGTGCAGGAAGCCATGCATTTATTATCACACCTCCCAAAGCACTATGGGAGCCAACTAACTACTTCATATAACAATCTTGACGAGTCGCGCCGGGCGCAAAATTCGATAGCGTGCCGACGTGCTAAATACGGTAATTGAATTCAATCACAAGCGGGAATAAATACAAATGTTGAAAGTCAAAAGTGGGCTATTTTAGTTAAAACTTGAGATACATTGCATGATTGGAAGAAAAGTTAAATTGACATACTATGACCAAAATACTAACCGCTTTTTGGGAAACCTAAAAATAGCTTAACTGGAGAGAATGCGAAAGTTTTCGTGTTACAGCAAGACAAGAAGAAATCCGATATCTCCGACAAAACAAAACACAAAATGCTAATGCGTGTGTCCGAGGTTTGCGTTTCGGCCGTTTACGATCTACTATCAATGTATTTTATTCTTTCACATGCTCTTTAGGGACTACAAAATATTGGAAACGAAAAAGAAAACTATAGTTTTATTCATGAGAAAGCCTCGACAAATATACAGTCGCTACATGCATTCAGTTTCTGGTTAACTCCCTATTCTTTTCCTACAACATACCGCTAATTGTATTGTGAAAACGAATGTTATTTGTTTTAAAATGGATAGACCATAGTTTACAATCAAATGGTAAAGAATTTTTCTTTTTGCAAAAATCTCATTTTAGGAACAAATGTCACTTTCGGAATGCTTTCAACCAAACATGAAAATAACTGATTTCACAATAGTAATTATAGTTAAGGCGGTTTAAACGACTTTTTACATGAAAGTGATAAGAAATTACATTCCTCGTGGTTTACAAGTAACAATCATTCATTTCGTCCTGGATCTTAGGAAATGAAAAAAAAATAAAATAATAACTTTCCGGTGGCCACACTGGCGACCACACGTGAAAAGTTAGTCACCAGCGGACCAAATCCAGTCCCATTGGCGACCCCACAGGTCGCAACGTCGAGCTCTGTATCTTCAACACTCAGGTCTACATAAAGAAGATTTTAAAGCATTTCAACTTGAACTGCTAATTTAGACACAGACCGCTAAGCGAAGGACTTGTATCATTGTTGCGTTCGAAGAACGCCTACTAATCGTGTAAGTCTCGCGGAACTGGCTGGCTGGCACAAATAGCCTCGATATCATGTTCGTGCTTTGTCGAACTGCTTTCGCACTTGCATTGATTTATTTAGATGATAGAAGCTACTCATCAGAACATCAGAAGCTTGCCCACTGCTGGTGTCTTTTCTAGGAAACTGATGCTGCAATTCGCCCAAGCAACACATCACATTATAAAACTCAGGTGCTTTTCATTGGAGATCCACAATGAACTTCTGTCCGCATACAGAGTTATGACGCTCTACTGTTCAAATCAGCCTTATTGTTATCCAAGAAGAACCTTGTAGCAAAGACTGTACACTCCTGGTGCGAATATATAACAGCAGATTTCGATCAGCGCCGTGACAGTCTTTGTAATAGTGAATTTTATGTTTGCATTTTAGGCTGCATATGTTCCCTTGGCAGCGTTGATTTGTTTACATTTGGCGTCTTGAGGTTTATGATTATTTGGCTACTGCTACTACTTGCTGATTTTTTAATGTTTTGGCTGACAATTAATCAGTGCAGTCCACAGTCTGCGGTTTTATGTACATGGTCTGCAACTTTGTATCGGAGTGTACCGAAGGCGTCGAACGCACTCCTAATCTTTGATTATTACTAGTTTATAAGATGTTTTGGATAATATTATAAAGACAATTGTTATGCTAATAATTTGTGCAAAATTTATTTTACCGGTGCTTGCGTCTTAGTTTATAAGTCAAGGGCGATTTTTTGGACTGATTTTTAGGCAATGAAAGGTCGACTTATACACGGGTAAATACGGTAATTCTACTGAAGAATTGAAGGGCTAATTATGAGCTGCCATCAACAATTTCAATTAGATTACCCACAGCCCCATCCTGTGGTGAAGGACATTACAAAATACATGAAATTTCAGATCTTTCATGTTATCAGGAGAATCATTGTAAGGCGCAGCAGTACAACATTTGTGAAAGCTATTTGTGGCTGCAGTGGTAAAGAGAACGACAGCCATATTTCAGTTGCAATGCCCTGTGCTTCGCTTTCATACGACTTCCGGCTTACGGCCTCGATGCGTTTGTAATTTGTACAAAGCGCGAATCGACATAAATATGCTGTTATGGCGCTGATTATTTCTTCATACCCCACAAGGTCAAAACAAAACTGAAGCCGTTCTAAGTCTATGCCAATTTCTTGGTAGAAAAGTTCTGAAGCGCGAATTGTAGAAAGCGAAAGTGAAGCAATGCAGATATATTCACATCCGATCGTCAAAATACTCGTTACTGTCTGGCAACAATTCTTGCGTTGCCAACAGTTACACGCACCCAAAAAGCAACAAAGATTAAAAAGCAAAGTCTAAAAAAAGTAAAACACTAATTACCTAACAGCAAATTGCTTTCCTTTGGGAATACAGAGTACTTTTATACACTTGCAACTTCCGCCACACCTTCGCTGTCACCATTACATCAACTTGTCCTCCCCGAGGAGGCGCAATGCTCGATTTTGATTGGTCGAAAAAGAGAGGGCGGCTAGCACAGGACGCCCATCCTCCTACACCTCTTCTGAAAACCATTTCACGCAAAAATAGTTGGCCTTTGCACGCATCACGAAAAATTCGAGAAGCAGTTCACGGCAATCACGTTTCACGTAAAAATGCAAAGGCTAAATCAAAGATGTATTTAATTATTTTACCACATTACCGAATGTGCAATCTTTTGGTAATTTCAGACTCTCCTCGTCGTAAAAAAGCAACCAAAAGACATATTAACACTAGGTCCTCCTGGTTCACTGTCGCTGTGGTTAGTTCTCAGTCCTCCATCCAGAATTGGCAGGCCTTGCGCTTTTTAAATCTAGTCCAGTGTACTTTACGAGCTTTAATGACGCTAAAATCTAAAAAAAGTGAAAAAAATTATTCCCGCAAAAGTCGTTGGTTCGCAAATCACGCGCAAGTAAATGCATATTTCACGGATCACGTAAAAAAAAGGGAAAACCAGTTTCCCGAGGACGGAAAAATATAGATTCACGAATGACGAAAAAAATAAAGCCATTCACGCTTCACGCAAAGCAAAAATGCCCATTCCCAAAAAAAAGTATAGGGGACCCTCAACCCAGTCGGTCCGATCGATATGATCACGACACAACAATGACGGCTGTCGTGTTACACATAGAGAGGATTGCCTGTTAAACTTAGGCTTTAATCACCTAATCTCCTACCAATGTACAACACAACAAAACATGGCGGCAAAGTGCTCTGAGTCAACGACGAAAAGCGCAGGCTCATAAATACAAGCGACTAACGACTTCATGTAACAACACGAAATATAATAATATATAATGCCACGCACTATGAGTTCCTATAACGGGGTGCAGCAATTATACTACATTCACCCCTTTCGTTTAAAGATCAAGTCTAACTACTGGATGACGAACTCGTTGGGAGCGGCGCAAAGGTACAGGCTCCACATTCCGTTCAGGTACAGGTGCAGGTTCAGGGATAGTAGAGGGATCTGCATCTTAAATGGGACTCATTTCTGGTTCTGTATGGGCGTTCTCTGCTGCCTCGGTGGTCTTTTCTGGTGATGGCGGAGGCTGAACTACTTCTGTGTGACCCTTTGGTGCAAGAGAATAAGGTAAGTTCTTGGTTCGTACAAAATGGCTTAGCCTTGAGACGCCTGGATGACAGAGAGACTCGTGAAGCTTGTAAAGTGAGTCATTAGATGCAGCGGCGCATGTAGCCCTGGACAGCGTATCAGCAGGGATGTTATCCTTTCCGGGGCGATAGATGATATCAAAACTGTAGCAGGAGAGTTCAAGTCTCCAACGCAAGAATTTCTCATTCTTTATCTTCCCTCCATGACGCTTGTCAAACATGTAAGATACTGATTTCTGGTCAGTTTTTAAGACGAAGTGTCTTCCAGTCAGGAAGTGTCTCCAATGCCTTACAGCTTCTATTATAGCCTGGGCTTCTTTCTCTATGGATGCATGCTTCAGTTCACTGCCTTGGAGGGTTCGCGAGAAGAAAGCGACAGGTCTTCCATTCTGGTTTAGTGTGGCCGCTAGTGCTACTTCTGACGCATCCGTTTCAACTTCAAATGGGATGGTCTCATCGATTGCGGTGATAACAGAATCTTCTATTGTCTTCTTGAGATTTTCAAATGCTTCAACAGCTGTCCGGGAAAGAGGGAATGAATTGCAATTGGCAAGCGGCTTGATTCGATCTGAGAACCTTGGGATCCATTGTGAATAGTAGGAGAATAATCCTAGACATCTATTCATGGACTTCGAATCATGTGGAATAAGGACTTTACGCAGGGGTCGTAGACGTTACGGATCAGGCCGAATGGTACCCTCTTCGATAATATATCCAAAGATGGGGAGGCGCCGGGTTGAGAACACACACTTGTCAGCATTGTAGTTAAGGTTCTTGCGCTTGGAAGCTTCAACAAAATGTTCCATGTTGACGTCATGCTCTTCTTGGTCCTTGCCGCAAACGGTGATGTTGTCAAGGTAAGGGAAGGCCGCCTCAAGATCATTCTCATCAACAAACTTCATCATTTCTCTCTGAAAACAGGCTACTCCATTGATAACCCCAAACGGCAGACGAGTGAATTGATAAAGATTGTTCCTAGCTTCAAAGGCTGTGTAAGGCTTGTCTTCATCCTTGAGTGGCACTTGATGATACGCACTTCTAAGGTCAATTGTGCTGAAGACTGTACTGGGCAATCTTGTTAACCATGTCACTTATTCTGGGCAACGGAAAAGCATCTAGGAGCGTAAACCTATTAATTGTTTGTGAGTAGTCAATAGCTAGCCTTTTCCTGTGATTTTCATCCTTTGTCACGACGACTTGCGCCCGCCATGGTGAATGACTTGGCTCAATTATGCCTTCCTTGAGTAGCCTTTTCACTTCCTCGTCAATAAAAGCAGAATCCTCTTGACTGTATCGTCGAGACTTAGAGGCAATTGGGTGGCAGTCTGCAGTCAAGTTCATAAATGGTTCAGGTGGATCAATAGTCAGTTTACTAAAACCACAGACAGAGAGCGCTGGTTCAGTGCCCCCATAGTGGAAGATGACGCTTGAATGCTGGGACTGAAAATCAAGACCTAATATGAGGTCAGCACAAAGTCCGGGTAAGATGGACAGCTTGAAACCTTCATATTTACGTCCTCTGTAAGAGAGACTAACTGCGTACGTTCCGCTGACCTTGACTGAACTAGATGCTGACGTAGCCATGGATACTGTACCTGATGAGGGAACAACAGCGACAGATAACTTTTCCACTAGCCTTGGATGGATAAAGCTTTCGGTACTGCCACTATCGGACAGGGCTTTGACTTCCATTCCCTCGATCTCCACAGTCGCTGATGATTTTGAAAGAGATGCTGGGGTACCTACTGTAGCAAGTGTAGGAGACCAGGCTGCAGCAGACACTTTATTCTTGCTGATCTTCCTGCTACGGCAAACTTTTGCAAAATGGCCTCTTTTCTGGCATTTTGAACAAATTGCATCTCGAGCTGGGCACTTTGAACGAGGGTGATTGGCGTTTCCACAAAAAAAGCAAGTTGAGGCATCTGAATTCGAACCTACTGCAGCTAGTGTGTTGGGATCTGACTGCTCGTGAACCTCTGTGTGATCAGTGGAGAGTGGAACTGCTGCATTGACAGAAGAAGGAGGAATAGAGTAAGATTCTGAATTAACAATAGCTGATTCTAGAGAGCGAGCTTGGTCAAACATGGTCTTCAAATCTAGCGTGTTATTCTCCAGTAATCTCTGACGAATCAAAGGAGATCGTAAGCCAGTGATAAAGGCGTCCCTTATACTTTCTTCCCGATACTTTGTCCTACCAGTAATTGCTTTCCTTCGGGAATACAGAGTAGCTGAGAGTTGTCATAGATGATTTCAACTTCCGCCACACCTTCACTGCCGCCATTACATCAACTATAGCTAACAATGCAACTTTAGTCCTCCCCGACGGAAGATTCGTCGGAAAAAGGTGCCTGAATTGCCGAAGATGTCACGATGATTTCCGAACATTTACGAATATGGACAAAGATTTCCGAAGAAGTGCGAAGGTTTCCCATGACATTCCGCTGACCAAAAATGATCGTGGCCTCTGGGAACGTGATAAATGTTCCAGCGACCCATCGACTCGTCCCAGCGTCTTTGCTTTGAAAAATCGGAAATCTCGAGGAAAAGAATCGTAAGTTATCCATTTCACATTGTTTGGAGTTGACATGTTTTTAAAATGTGCTATTTAGAGCTATCACAGCTCACATTTCAACACAGGCGAGAATGGATCGCAGGCGTGAGTTGGCGTGTGATCAAAGTTTTCAGCCCGCAGGCGTGAGAGTTGGCAGGTAGTGTTAAACGTGACCCTTTTTGCAACTGGCAATGCAGCGTTTGTTGCCGTGCAAATTGCAAGAAAAATTGCCTTGTTTTTAACTTTTTTATATTCCCATCGGATAACACAATCTTTCACAGAGAAAGAGGGGGCAACGCCATTTCAATCCACTTCTTCCTTCTCTGTTCCTCACGGAGACTTGTTCACAAACAATCCCCTTACAAAGAATGGAATTTTACTCCAGGGGGTTACTCCCATATATGGGCTATATATGTATGTGCCTGTACAGGACCGCAAATGATCCCGACCCGCAAATGATCCCAGGACCGCAAATGATCCCCAAATTGGACCGCAAATGATCCCCGGACCGGAAATGATCCCCAAATTGTACCGCAAATGATCCCGTACCGGAAATGATCTACTCCTCGTAAACGCTGGAAAAGCGTGGACTTGGGAATAGAGTCAGTGGATTAAAAAATCCCGGAGCGGAAAAAGTCCCCAGATTGTACAAAAAATATTCCCGGACCGGAATGTTCTACTCCTCATAGCTGAAGGAAAAGTGTGGACTTACGAATTTAGACGGTGGATTAAAAAAATGAGCGTTTTTTTTTTCTTACTGTTAATGAAACTGTAATTTACACAGTGGACTAAAACATAAACGCTTTAATTTTTTCTTATTTTTTTAATACAACTGTAATTATAAAACCCCACTCGAATAACACTGAAATTTTTTGCCGCATTTAGGACAAATTTCGTCTTCAGTTATTTGGCCTGCACCATACTTTAGTTTCAATTGCTCTGCTACTTCTGGTTTCTTGATGTCCACTGGCTGAAGGCTATGGAAGTGAATGTGTTGTCTTTTGTTTTTCTAATTTGTGGCCGTTTGCGTGTGAAGAAAACTAAGCTGCGAGCAAAGGAGGAGAGACGGTAGAAACAAATTGCCGCCGTATTGAGCGCTAGCGACCTGCAATCTTTAAACATAATTTTCAATGTTGGTACAAGAAGAAAATCCCTTGGCGCAGAAATATGGAGCAACAGAAATAAATAAACTTTCGAAGGAAACCATTCTTTACCTAACCTTCCTTGCTATTCTTACTTTTTTGTGTTTAAACGTCGCGCTGTGGGAATTTTGTTTTACGCCATTAGATTACAAAAGCAACCGGAAATGCAAAACTGACTTGATGATGATTTACCACTCATACGCAGTGCGTATCGCTTTGGTGCTTTGAACGCCTGACATAATTTTCCTATCCATCAATCATTAACCGCTTACTGTATTTTATGGAACATTTCCAAAAGTAACTTTTAAAGGAAACATAGTTCAAATAAATTAAGTAAATTATATATTGTTTTCTCTTTTTTTAAGGACGCAAGTAGTGTACCGGAAAATCAAAGCGGTTAATGATATAAGACACCAAAGGCCTCTTTGATTCATGTTTTTATTTTTGCATTGCGGCTATATAATCAAATTCATGTAACGCGGTATGTTTCCAGATTTGTATGGGGTTTCTCATGTTCTAATCTTTACTTTGGTTCACATATAAATATATTCCTCCATAAACTCGATGTAGAGTCCACGCCATTCTTTTTTTGACGGTATCACATTGTAGGAGTCATTTCCGGTCCGGGGATCATTTGCGGTCCAATTTGGGGATCATTTGCGGTCCTGGGATCATTTGCGGGTCGGGATCATTTGCGGTCCTGTACATGCCGCGGGATAAGGTATGGCACACACCTATTCAAAATTTAAGGGAGTTTTTCTCCTAGAGTGAGTCGGTAGTCCGGCGTCTTACATCCCTTAAATAAACTTTCACTATTCATGGATAATGCATACAGGTGTCGGGAACGGGTATACGACAAATAAGTCACAGGTTTTAAGATTCTCAGTTGTTTTACTGCTGTTCCCCTGGTTGCAGATTTTTCCGATTCTCTATCTCTCACTTGAAAACACACCCCAAACACGATCCCTTATTTCAGTATTTTTTCAATCAAAGGTCCAACGTTCAAAGAGATTGTCTTTCACTTGTCACGCTATGTCACGCTTCTCGACACTTGTAAGGCAAATGATCCCTTCAGCAACCTTAAATATTATTGCATTTTTGAAAAGAAAATATGGGCCTCTTATAAAATGTTGTGGCCCAAATTAATCCTTGTACTTTCAAAAAATTAGTGCTTCTTAATAAAAGACAGAAAATTTTCAATTCCACAGAAATTAAAGGAATTAGCCAAGGCCGACGAGGAGAACGCTACGTACTGACGCATTTGCAAGATGCCGTCAACTAATTACAACGATCGTGTTTCTTTTATCATTTAAGTTTTGTACTTCCAGTAGTAGTTGTTGTAGTCAAATGATGCAATCATGCAAATCGCGTATTGAGGTCAGAGAAAACAATAAATTACGAGATTGTATTCAAACAACTACCCCGGGGACCAGATGTTCTATTTTACGAAGGGTATGCGCAAGCAGAAACAATTGCCTTACCGGATTACCAGGCTGTCGTTGTATACTAAATGCTCAGCAGGGTATGCGCAAGCAGAAACAATTGGCCTACCTGGATTACCAGGCTGTAGTTGTATGATAAATGCTCGGTAGGGAATGCGAAAGCAGAACCGATTGGCCTACCTGCATTACCAGGGTTTAGCCAGGGGGGTCCTGGGGTGCCCGTGATCCCCCTTTTGAGATATTTTTTAAGTAAATAAGTGAAACACAGTGTGCAGGTAGACTTGACAAACTGGTGAGCACAATGGGTGTGACCACCCCCTTTGAAAAATGGCTACGCCCATGGATTACCAGGCTGTGGTTCATGCTAAATGCTCGGTAGGGTTTGTGCAAGCAGAAACAATTTGCGTACCTGGATTACCAGGCTGTAATTCTATGCTAAATGTTCGGTAGGGTATGCGCAAGCAGAAACAATTGGCCTACCTGGATTACCAGGCTGTGGTTGCATGCTAAATGCTCGGTAGGGAATGCGCAAGCAGAAACAATTGGCCTACCTGGATTAGCAGGCTGTAGTTCCATGCTTAATGTTCTGTAGGGTTTGTGCAAGCAGAAACAATTGGCCTACCTGGATTACCAGGCTGTGGTTGCATGCTAAATTCTCGGTAGGGTATGTGGAAACAGAAACAATTGGCCTACCTGGATTACCAGGCTGTAGTTGTATGCTAAATTCTCGGTAGGGTTTGTGGAAACAGAAACAATTGGCCTACCTGGATTACCAGGCTGTAGTTGTATGCTAAATTCTCGGTAGGGTATGTGGAAACAGAAACAATTGGCCTACCTGGATTACCAGACTGTAGCTGTATCTTGGGTTGTAATATTCTCGATTCTCGAGTCTTCGTTCCTTCCTGCGCAGCCTTGACGAAACGAGCGCCTCTCGAAAGTCCCGTTTGATTGGTTTCGAAGACAATAAAACAGCCGGAACTAAAGCACCATGTAGTTCGTTGGGTCAAAATTTTAAAAGGTAAGAATGCGCAATTCAAGCGGAAGTTCAAACCGGATCTTTCCAGCCTCGTTCGTTTCCCGAGCGACCCTGGGTACGAGGGTGTGGTACTGAGTTAATAAATTGTCGGTGGGCCTAAGCTTGGTAAAGATCTTTCCTCTGGACCATAAATGCTCGTCCTTTATCAGCCGCTCTGAATGCGATATCAGTTCGATGGTGAGGTTCTGTTCTTGAAATTAAGTTGTTTCAATTCTTTCCGGCATTTATCAATATAATGATCTGGGGTTGAAAATTCACCCGCTGGAGGTGTCTTCATACTACGTTTGGGTTTTAATGAATCAAAATTAACTTCCTCAGACGCACTCGGGTGGAGGGCGGGTTGGGTATTAGTGCTGGGAAAACAAATTTGATTCATTATCCGGGGTTATGAGATTTTCGTTAGTGACGTCACTGACAGCGCATCATGTTTTGGCGTAGGCGTCGGAAAAAGTTTCCACTATCTTCCTTAGCCGTGAATTCATCTGTGGTTAGTGTTATGGGTACAAAATTCACGTCCTTTGCAAGTAGAAATTTCCCGGGCGATGTAGCAGCTTTCCTAACATATGTGATTGGTTTGATACCCTAGCCCTAAACAAAAGACTCAACAATTGAAACAATGACTTTGTCTTGAAAACAATAGAAGCTGCTTACATTAACAAACAAAAGTGGTTTTGGATAGCTGCTACACTACCCGGGCACAATCAAAGGGAATACCTTGTCCCGTTTGGCCACAACTTAACCGATTCAGCATGCCTCTATTCTCCAAGCCATTGAAGCCAACCCGTCTCCAGAAACAAACAGAACATCGACAAATTAGTAGTTACAAATAGTCAGCGACCTTCCATTGGACGCTTCTATTGTTTTCAAGACAAAGTCATTGTTTCAATTGTTGAGTCTTTTGTTTAGGGCTAGGGCTTGTTTAGGGCTAGGGCCCTGGGGCGGGGCGATGTAGCTGGGCTGATTGTACATAATTGTTCATATAAAAACCTATTAATATAATTTGGTTTTATCAACTGGGTTGATAATGTCAATTGGCCACCGTAAAGAGATTCAAGAGCTGACGTTTCGAGCGTTAGCCCTTCGTCGGAGCGAATCGCTCCGACGAAGGGCTAACGCTCGAAACGTCAGATCTTGAATCTCTTTACGGTGGCCAATTGACATTATCAACCCAATTGATAAAACCAAATTATATTGTTATACTTCCCACCGACGCAGCACCACAGTTTCTTTAGAAACTTACCCCCTAACAACCTATTAAGCATGCCAAACGTGAAAACTTTGCTGCCGTGGGACCGACCCGGGTCCACACTATCCTGTGAGATTAACGACGGGGAAAAACGACCAAAATTATAGTGAATATATGTGATTTTCACTAACTTTTGACCTCAGTAAGTTAGAAGTTTCGACCAATTTTCAACGCGCCATTTTACAATCTTCGCGTCCTTCGGACGTGCCCACTAAACAGATAACTAACTGTTTCTTATATGGGTCTTCCTACAATTTCCTCTCAAGCCGCCTCCCCCTAAAATTGGCCAAGTAAACAATACCAGTCTTTATCCGTTACAAAACCTTTATTTACAAAAAAGTAACAAAAATTTTGGTCTTTTCTTGTTGAACATCTAAGAAATTACAACGAGCGGGGCATTTTAACGTTTCTTACTTACAAGCCTTGTTATCTAACGTTAATCCATCAATTGAAAAATGCTTATCAACTTGATATTGCACAAATTTACCTAAAAAAACTAATCTCATTACGTCCATGTGAATTATATTTATTTTTCTTAATGTGACTATTTAGATATGGAGCATAAAATCTGGCTTCTGCTGTTGAACCAGAGTTCTTAGAGCATTCTTGCCTCTCTCACTGATTTCATTGAATGACAGATATAGTCTGGTCAGTTTACAGTTTGAATGTTCAAGTGCTTTACATACACTGGCAACACCGGTATCGGTGATCTGATTATGACTCAGTTCTAGTGTGGTTACTTGACAGCTTGAATGCTGTAATGCTTCAGTCAACTTGGAAACACCGGTATTGGTGATCTGATTACGACTCAGTTCTAGTGTGGTTACTTTACAGCCTGAATGCTGTAATGCTTCAGTCAACTTGGCAACACCGGCATCGGTGATCTGATTACCACTCAGTTCTAGAGTGGTTACTTTACAGCTTGAATGCTGTAATGCTTCAGTCAACTTGGCAACACCGGCATCGGTGATCTGATTACCACCCAGATATAGTGTGGTTACTTTACAGCTTGAATGCTGTAATGCTTCAGTCAACTTGGCAACACCGGTATCGGTGATCTGATTACCACCCAGATGTAGTGTGGTTACTTTACAGCTTGAATGCTGTAATGCTTCAGTCAACTTGGCAACACCGGCATCGGTGATCTGATTACCACCCAGATATAGTGTGGTTACTTTACAGCTTGAATGCTGTAATGCTTCAGTCAACTTGGCAACACCGGTATCAGTGATCTGAGTACCCCTCAGAGATAGTAGGGTTACTTTACTGCTTGAATGCTGTAATGCTTCAGTCAACCGTGCAATACTAGCATCCATGAGCTGATTATCATCCAGGTCTAGCCTCAGTTTGGTTACTCCACAGTGTTCTTTCTCCAGTGAAACACAAAGTCGTTTTATTCCAGATAGTGTTATAGCTGAACCTTCGATTGTCAATCGATTTTCATTAATGAACTGTTCAGACCGTTCATAATGAGCCGTAGTAGCTTCCTCTTCATTCAGTTCACTAATCACATCTAACAAAAATGAAGTTGTAATGCAGTCCACATCGTTTGACGTCCACAAATCACCACCCAGATCAGAGTAGTGACGAGGATGTTTCTTTATATGATTTTTAGCAAATTCCTTGTTTCGATATTCCTGGAGACACTTTGCTCTTTGGAGATAGGGTTTCGTTCGGAATGAACCTGAAATACTTTCTAGCAATCTTTCCATTAGTGTGTCATCTCTTTTCTTTGATAAAATGCCAGCCATAAACTGCAAGACCATTTCAGACACATTTTTGTCTGGAATTTCACTGTTCAACACAAACCAACGAGCAGCCAAGTACTCGTGTATCGTCAGGTGAGTAAAACTCAACTGTTTCGTGGTTTGAAAAGCAGATTTCCTGAAGGAAGGACCACAATGAAGAAGACCGCTTCCTTTCAGTTTTTCGATTTCTTCCGATCCAAACTTTTTTTCCATGTCATTTTCATCAAAAAATGACCTTTTTTTCAATAGAAGTTGAGCTGCTAACTCTGATAATTTATCAAATGTGCTTTCGACGACATCTAATGGCTTGCGTTCCTCAGGAATTTCCTTTGTCTTATATTCTGACTCGGCATTATGTTTCAGTTCAAAAATGTTGACAACGTCAGAATAAATGTCGGTTGCTGACACAGGGAGATCACCAGTGCATTTGGATTCTTGAATTGTATATTCTAAATAGAAACACATCAGAAAACATAGGACTGGGATGTGAGCAAAGCTCACAAGATTCTCATTGTTCATGACATGTTCAAGTACAGTGTTCTTCATGGATTCGTTTTCTTTGAAGTACTTTTCAATGTACTCTTTCACCTGCTGTGGAGAAAACCCCGTGACTTCCACATAACGGTCAAAGCGAATTCCTCCAATCTTGTCAGATTCATCAGGTCTTGATGTTATCATAACAACAGAGTCTTTCAATATCTTTCCTTTGGCAAGTTTTGCACACAATGCGGCTACTGGCATTGCTTCTCTAGCATCATTCGGATACTGTTCTTCTGAGTTACCAGCTATGTAATCTTGCTGTGAATACTCGTCAAAACCGTCCATGATAATCAAAACCTGCTCGGGATGATTAACAAGGTATTCAAACAACAAGTCATTAATGTTTGAGTTATCATGCAATATTGATGAACAGTTTAAGAGCTCTCGCAAAGAAAAAGAGCGGTCATTTCCAAGTAAATTCAGTTGGCGGAATGTCAACAAATACGCGAACTTGATATCTGGGGTCTGTAATTTGTTTTGTGACTGAAAAAGTTTATCATCAGCCCAATCCCGGACAAGTTTTTGAGAAAAAAGAGTCTTTCCAATCCCTGCTTTCCCAGTGAGAAGAATAGATTTGGGGTGGAGTTCACCTTCGCTACTGCCAACAAATATCTCTTCACAGCTCTTGACCTGGGTTTTAGTGACTTGCCCATAATAATCCAGAAATTCACCTCTTCTTGATGTCATATCCTTTTTACAGAGGTCTTTTCTGCCATGCTGTATCGAAAGATTCGTGAATATGTCGTCTGTTCTCGTGTGAGAAATGGTTGGGGAGGCCATCAGTTTGGGCTGGAACTCTGTTTGGCTTCTAACAGATTCTTTCAGAGATGTTGTGTAGGCACTTGCATCTGAAAAATGTAAACATTTCTAACACTCAATAATTGATGCAAAGCTGTTCTGAGGAGTTCAAGTAAATGTACATGTATAATGTTTTTTTCCGAAAAACAACCAGAATGTGTTAATAACCGTTTTCTTTTATGGTGTTACGTGGTGTTACCAAGCATTTCTGAAACTCAACGGCGGGTGCCGGAGTTCCACCGGCTACTTGACTATTATGCCGCCGGCTACTCTGGTCACAGCAATCAGCTTGTAACAAAAAATCTCACTTATAACAGCCGCCCACTCTACCAGTCGATGACACCTACTTCAAAACATTTTGAAATCCCTGCAACGATCACTACAAAGAGGACAATGCGGATCTGTAGATTTGTTGATAGTGCCAGTTTCTGCATTTATAATGAGCTGTTAACTGTGACGTTGTTCTTACTATCTATTGTTACAGGATTAAAGGAATTTCAACCTTGGTGGTAGGCACTACATGTTGACATATTGGGGTATATTTTACGTTTGGGCTTCTGGATTGTGTTCCTTATAACAAGGGTTTCATTATACATATCCTGTAGGGGGGGGGGTATGTCTCGGCACTGCGTAGTGTTCTTGGGCAAGACACTTTACTCTCACAATGCCTCTCTCCACCCAGGTGTCTCTAGAAGCCATCTTGGATTTAGGTAACCTTTGTTTATTAATCATCTAATTATACATACATATGATTTATTGCTAATATTGTCAATCTTGTTTCACGTAGTTATTGCTAAAAACCGCTTTAGGCAGAGGAGTCGCCTTTTTTTCTTTCTTTTCATTTATTTATTGTCTTTAGTAGTCCTTTTGTTTGTTGTAAACTAGTTTTAGGTATTTTAATGTAAGTAAGTAGTAAACAAGTAAGTTGTAAAGCTGTAACGTAAGTAAGATCTAAATTATTAAAAAAAAAGAAAAAAAACCTTTCACGTTGTATATCACCAATTCTAGTGTCCTCTTTGTAGCTTGTGCGAATGCGGGCTTATTTTTCATCGCGTTTGACAACATGGCCACCAACTTGTTGGAATTGGCTACCACTTTAACCCATTGACTCCAGGAGATTTTTGAAAAAAACGTGTTTTTTAGACATTTTGAACATTTTCTAGTCAGTTATAGTCTAAATATGCTTCAAATTTCTCCAAAATGCATTTGCAGAATGAAGGCATGCCAGGTTTTTCACTAGTATCGCATTTAAGTTCGTATTTTAGTTCGGGCATGCGCACAAATCAACATTTACGAGAAAGTGACCCACGTCTTTACGCTTTTCGATTTCTTTATTTTCATTTTTCGCTTTTCCTTTCTCCTTTCCTCGTATCTTTTTTATGCTTTTGTTGGCCTTTTACTGGGCTTGCTTTCGGTTCAAGAATTGCCACGAAAGCATCATTGAGACGGGAAATACTCAACATGGAGTAGCCAAGGGTAAGTGAGGGAAATTTTCCTCCTAGTTTTTGGCGGAAAATTCTAAGCGTTTTCCTGCATATTTCAAGCTCCATTGGTCCAATCAATATCATCTGGGTATCATTGGAAAGCTCTTTCCCTTCTGTAGAACTGGGATGAATGGGATTCCTATTTTGGTCAAAGCTGATGACGTCAGAAGCGGAACAAAGGTCAAGGTCTGTCACGGCCGGTTACGGCCGGTTAAGGAGTCAATGGGTTAAAATATTTAGGAGCCAAGCGGCTACCGGAAATAAAAGTTAATTTTATGCCCTGTAATTGGTCAAAATACTATGCCAGCTCTCATTGGCCGATAGGCGATAGGTGTGTGCAGATGAGATTAGTCACCTCAAGATACCCCGATTTTCACACACGGGTACGGCTAGCGCCATTTTGAATTCATTAAATGGTCATGTGATCGCGTCTTACCTGTAAAAGCTACACGTTTTCCCGGTGTAATCAGTGGTCTGCACGTGAGTCCCGGTACGGGTACAGGTAATCCTAACCGTACTCGTACCCAGGCTGTGTTAACATCTCTATTGTGTAAATATGGCCGTGGCGTTTCAGATTGGTGCATAGTTTTGAGAAATCTTTTATAAAAGTAACAAAGGACTTCTGTGTTTATATACTCTTACGTCAGGGGTTGGGAGAGTTTGAGACAGTTATACAATGCATAACTTCTTGAATTCTCCCAACCTCCCTTCTGTTTAGATGAGGCCATATTAAGCTTGCTTACTGATTGGCTTAATTAAAACTCTTGCACCACCCTCTCAATCATTTAAAAGAAAGCTAAATCCAACAGTGACTCGCTTGCACATATTTGCCCGCTCTTCATGTCAGATTCCTTATTAGTATTTATTATATCGACTTTACGTATTTTTTTGGTATCGCTTGGCATGCATTTTAATGCTTAGCTAGACGCATTTGCTTGATTTTTCCCAGCTGGCAATCATTAAAATATTGAAAATAGGTTCAAGAGAACTGGAAAAAAGTGTTTTAACATGACAATAATTTAATTATAAATGTTCACTCCAAAAGCATTTTTTTGGTCTCCACCTATAGCAAGCACATGCACATTGGGTTTTCCACTCACTGAAGTTTCAGTCTCATAAGCGCGTCCTACCCTGAAGAAATTTGTCTCCCAAGAAGCCCAAAATTCAAAATCTGAATAGCCACCATTTTCAAACTGTACTTGGCAGCCAGGCCATGTTTACATAAAGTCATTCCCAATCTGTCTTACTCGAAATTGGCGGGAAACAGAAAAACAAGCAACTGACATTTTGGCATCCTCACAAGCTCGAGCTCACTAAATGTATTTTTCCACCTGACTGTTTTCTTCCCTATCTTCACTGCCGTCAATTTCGGGGTTTGAAGCAATTGTTTGGCTCTAAAAAATATACGGTTCAAGGGCAGCCATAACGTAGAGTGGCAGTTTAAAGGCTTGCCGAAAAGCAGGGACAAAATCTCTCGGATGGAATGATGTGACAAAAACACGCTACTGAGAACTGTTTCAAAATGGTGGCAGCAATGTCAAATTTTGGGCTTCTTTGGAGATGAATTTCATTAGGAAAACCTACACTTAATAGGCTGAAACTTCGGTGAGTAGCTTAAACCTGATGCAAGCTTTTCATTGGTGTTGACAAAAAATGTTTTTCGGAGTGATTTTCTCCTTTAAAGAAAATGTGTTTGGAGTTTGAATTGAACATTATCTACAAAAATTTCTCATGCAAGTGGAGAAAAACGCCTTTGATGGGATAGCACATGGCAAAAGAAATGGTTGTTATCATTATTTTCGATTTACTACGCCCGCTTTACAAATTGTGACATCAATATTTTGTAAACGGTGGAAAATAGGTTAATTAAAAAATGCTTCCTTTGCATTTAATTTATTTTGTTTTCATACACGAACCTTGATGTCCAATTGTCAAACAGATGAAAATCATGAGTGGTTTAGATATGTGATCCAAAGCACATGCAGTTTTCAATTTATCCGGGTTTTGATTGGATATCAAAAAGTCATGCACGTGACGACTTTAGCCAACTTGATTGGCTTTTTTACTGATGAATAATTAATGAGAGTTTGAGAAATACGGTATCATTAATGTTGAGATGGCTTCACAGTACTGGTTTTGGTTCACAAAATTTAAAAAAGCCGCTTTAGACAAATAAAAATTCAGCTTGATAGTCAAGCGCACAGGATACAAACAAAGGAAGCTGAACAAGCAATTAGTCCTTTCTTTTGGTTGCATTGTAATCCAAAGTATTATGGAGATTAAAACATGCAAAAGGCACCAGTAGACTCTGCCTGTACAACATTGCAGGGTTGTCAATAAGTGCCGGCGACCGGCGATATCGCCGACTACTTAAACGTTTTCGCCAGCTACAATGTGTGGTTCCAGAAAATATCCATACGTACCCCACGGAGGGTCCGAGGGGTGGGGGTTGTAAAAGTGAAATTTTTCCGAAGGGGAGGGGGGTTCACGAAGAGCTTTCTTTCCATAGGGTACGTGTCAATTTCGATCGAATAAACAAATGCAAAACTTACCCACTTTTTGGCCAAAAAATAAAGCGCTCTGTTCGTTAATAATAACGTCAGTAATATTCTCAGTGCTATAGTTTTTCATGGTGGTTACGCCTTCTTGCAACCTTGATACGTTTTCATGTTTCACACTCGGGGCAGAATTGCAAATAATAAAATGGCAGCCACTCAGAATTGTCACCAGTTCACTTGAAGTCATCACCAGTTCCCCGACTTTTTAAGCTTGGCAATAAATCTATCGACTATATCTCTCTCTCGGACCTCTCTCGGATTAATATTTTTGCACGAGTCTGTAAACGGCGACATACAAGCGAAGCATATGTGTGGAGATTCAGCTGGCCTGCAGAACTGTTCGAAAAAATTCTATTCATTCTGATTGGCATGTGAATTTCAACATGATCTCCATCCGTTTTGACGAAACACACGAGCTACTTGACAGCAATGACAAGATAACCGTCGTCCACCAAAAAAGGTAGCCACACAGGGCGATTCAAATAACTTTTTTTGTATTAATGAATCATGAACAGTGTTTTAAAACATTTAAACCTGCGACAGAAATTCTACCATCGTTCAGCATTTTCATGAACAGCCAACTTTTTCCCACGTCTTGACACGCGAATCTTTTGGCGGGTCTGAGAACATGTTGTGTGACACTTTCCTGTTCATGAATCATTTGATAAGAATCGTTGACCAAAGAAGTCTAGACAGATGAGGACGCTTAAAAATGCACATTTTTCAAAATAATGAGTTAAAAGTATTCTAAAACATTACACCTGCAATAGACAAAAACATTATGGAGGAAGTAATTTGTGAATCGTATAATTTTCGTGAATATTTAACATCGAAAAAACTTGACCTAGTGTGAATGAAAAGGTTTTCCAGTTGACTTACAAGTGTTCTTTTATAGCTAAAATTTGAGCGCTTTTGCAGTTTTTGTTCCTTGGGTCATTGACTTTGCTATTTTAGAGGTTCATTTTCAGGTTCAATGAGCTAACTAATGTGGCAAATATCTCGAATACAAGTAAATAAATATGTTCAATGCAACAACATATTGTTTTAGCTTTTCCTGTGACCCCCACCCTGGAATGGAAATTCCAAGGGGTAGGGGGTCTAGGTGTAAAAACCCTCTGTGGGTAGAGTATGGATATTTTCTGTAACCACACAATTTGGCGGAGATACGCAGGAAAAAAAGCGTTCATTGCAAAAAAACACTTAAAAAAGGGCCCCCAGTGCCGTCTACTTTCAAAATATCTCCGCATACTTCAAATCTTATTGACAACCCTGAATTGTTATTTAAAATCATACACTAACCTTCTTTTCTTCTTTTTTCAGGAATGACAATGAAGTCATCTAGCTTTCTACTGAGCTCATCTAATTTGTCCTTTATGCTGGCCTCGTCCTTCACCCACTGTCTTAGAAGATCTTGGTAGTGTTCCTCAATATCAGGATCCATACTTTCTTTTCCAAGGTCATCAATGGCATCTTGGTAGCATACTCCTCCCAGTCGCACCAAGGTGTCTTTGATGTCATTCCAGTAGACAGTAAATGTTGCATCGTCAACTGAAGCATTAGTTGCATGACCATAAACTGTGTTCCTGAAGAACTTGATGCGAGCAATGTCGGCCTCCGGAGTTATGTCTGTTATCAGAGGAAGGTCATCCCAGCCAGTTGTAGGAGGAGACAGACTGCATATGTTCCTTAGAAGAAGTACCAGTAGAGTGGTGTCAAAGCTCCTTGATGAAACTGAAGATTTGATGGCAGGATACAGTTTGCCCCATTGTGATGGATTTAGGATTTTTTTCTTTCGAAGTGATTGTAACTGACCATGGACTATAGGATCTGCCAAAACTGCATGTAGGCTTCCAGGGGGTCGCACCCTGTCAAAGGTCTCTCTTAGAACCTGTGATCCAACATCAACAAGAAGGCGACACAATCGGGCGTAATTAGTTGTTTCTTTAGTGGAAGGAAATGAGGGTACTGCGCAGGCCATAATGACAATGTCCTATAAAAGAAAAAAAATAGAGACTGATAGCTAGGAGTGAAATAATTATTAGCGAAGGTAAATGTAAGTGTCACTGAATGAATCGTAATACATGTTATAGCCTGGTAAACTACCTTATTCTAATCTTCCAGAAAATAACCATACCCCTACCCCCACACACATAGAAGGCTTTTTGCTTTGCGCTCCCCACCCTCTCACAAATTTCCATTCCAAGGGTTTGTTGGCTGACCACTCACTCTCCCCCCCCCCCAAGGAAAATTCCATTATTTTTAACATTGACTACTTTACCCCTGGAAAATGAGGGGCGGTATGAAGCTCTTTATAACGTCCCATAGTATTGGCTGCGAAAAATGATAAACAAACAAAAAAAAGTAACAATGGACCCTTACCCTAAAACAATAGAGCGTCTGAGGGATAGATTCCAGGCTTTTTTGTCACTATGTCAAACACCCCTATTCTTGGGCCCTTGAGTTTTGTCAAATTCCTTACTATTCCTCACCCATGGGAAGAGATTAACTCAAATCCCTGGGGGTATTTCCAGCCCCCTTCCCTGGGACTAAACATTGACAGATGTATACCGTATTTACCCGCGTTACTAGTTTTCTTCATTTTATTGGAAAATGTAAATACATTGTATTTCTTAGAGTTGTTGTTCAGGTAAGTACTATGGATATACGAAACAACCATCACAAGTTTCAATGTGAGGTTTATATTCTTGCATGTCCGCAATCGTTTTAACAACACACATACATGTGGGAATTTTGTCCATAATGTTTGAAACAGGCTTACAAAATCAAATGTACTAATTCCTAGACTACGAGTAGTCGGTTTTTGTTCCTGAAATCCTACGCGCGAGGGACTGAGTTATTGGGGAAAGAAACGAGGAGGAAATGGGGAGAGGGAAATGACACTCATCGCACAATCGCTCGTTGCACTCTAGGAAAAGAAAGAGACTGCTCACAGTCTGACTAATTCCACAGAAACCTTTCTAACTGTGAAAGATGAAAACGCAGCTTTAGCAGGCAGGCAAAACACCATAGAAGGTCAATAATCTTTGAGAACGCTTGAAATTTAGCAGGCAGGCAAAACACCATAGAAGGTCAATAATCTTTGAGAACACTTGAAACAGTGCCAGGTTACTAAGCAGGGAGTTCGAAGCGAGAAAGATGTTTATCTAAAGTACATTTACAGCTTTATTTACCAGAAAATGTCAGTTCTTTATTCCGAAATTGTGCCAGGGAGTATCTCAGGGCTTGACTTTAGAAAAAAACCTTGGGGCCAGCTGGCTCCTAAGTTTTAAGATTTGGTCACCAGCACAAATTTTTTGGTCGCCAAAAATTTTCGGCCCTTCGGAGCAAAAGCCAAAACTTTTTTCTTGAAGGTTTCCGCAGGTTTCCGTGTTCATTTATGTGTGGCAACTGCACGTGGCAATTCCATGTGCGTGTGTGTGAAACTATAATTTCAATTTGCAACCGGTGGGAATTGGAAGAGTTCAAAACGGCATGCAAGCTTGTATTCAATCGTTTTTGGAACCCTTTAGTCTCTTCCTTGTATTTTATGTACAAACCAAACCAAACAAAACGTTACATTTGAAAGTAGGTCGTAGCGAACATAAAAATAATTTCAACGCTTTCAAATTGGTTTCATCATCTTTCTTTTTTTTTGCCGTTTAAGCAGTTTATTTCAAGTCAACCTTTTTTCAAGTCGAAGTCTTTGAAGTATCCATCTTTGTTTTGGGGCATACTAGCTTGAAATTACTTCAACGAAAAATGTACGTGCAGGAAGCCATGCATTTATTATCACACCTCCCAAAGCACTATGGGAGCCAACTAACTACTTCATATAACAATCTTGACGAGTCGCGCCGGGCGCAAAATTCGATAGCGTGCCGACATGCTAAATACGGTAATTGAATTCAATCACAAGCGGGAATAAATACAAATGTTGAAAGTCAAAAGCGGGCTATTTTTGTTAAAACTTGAGATACATTGCATGATTGGAAGAAAAGTTAAATTGACATACTATGACCAAAATACTAACCGCTTTTTGGGAAACCTAAAAATAGCTTAACTGGAGAGAATGCGAAAGTTTTCGTGTTACAGCAAGACAAGAAGAAATCCGATATCTCCGACAAAACAAAACACAAAATGCTAATGCGTGTGTCCGAGGTTTGCGTTTCGGACGTTTACGATCTACTATCAATGTATTTTATTCTTTCACATGCTCTTTAGGGACAAAATATTGGAAATGAAAAAGAAAACTATAGTTTTATTCATGAGAAAGCCTCGACAAATATACAGTCGCTACATGCATTCAGTTTCTGGTTAACTCCCTATTCTTTTCCTACAACATACCGCTAATTGTATTGTGAAAACGAATGTTATTTGTTTTAAAATGGATAGACCATAGTTTACAATCAAATGGTAAAGAATTTTTCTTTTTGCAAAAATCTCATTTTAGGAACAAATGTCACTTTCGGAATGCTTTCAACCAAACATGTAGATAACTGATTTCACAATAGTAATTATAGTTAAGGCGGTTTAAACGACTTTTTACATGAAAGTGATAAGAAATTACATTCCTCGTGGTTTACAATAAATTAACAATCATTCGTCCTGGATCTTAGGAAATGAAAAAAAAAAAAATAAAATAATAACTTTCCGGTGGCCACTTCAACACTCAGGTCTACATAAAGAAGATAAATTTTAAAGCATTTCAACTTGAACTGCTAATTTAGACGCAGACCGCTAAGCGAAGGACTTGTATCATTGTTGCGTTCGAAGAACGCCTACTAATCGTGGTAGTCTCGCGGGACTGGCTGGCTGGCACAAATAGCCTCGATATCATGTTCGTGCTTTGTCGAACTGCTTTCGCACTTGTATTGATTTATTTAGATGATAGAAGCTACTCATCAGAACATCAGAAGCTTGCCCACTGCTGGTGTCTTTTCTAGGAAACTGATGCTGCAATTCGCCCAAGCAACACATCACATTATAAAACTCAGGTGCTTTTCATTGGAGATCCACAATGAACTTCTGTCCGCATACAGAGTTATGACGCTCTACTGTTCAAATCAGCCTTATTGTTATCCAAGAAGAACCTTGTAGCAAAGACTGTACACTCCTGATGCGAATATATAACAGCAGATTTCGATCAGCACCGTGACAGTCTTTGTAATAGTGAATTTTATGTTTGCATTTTAGGCTGCATATGTTCCCTTGGCAGCGTTGATTTGTTTACATTTGGCGTCTTGAGGTTTATGATTATTTGGCTACTGCTACTACTTGCTGATTTTTTAATGTTTTGGCTGACAATTAATCAGTGCAGTCCACAGTCTGCGGTTTTATGTACATGGTCTGCAACTTTGTATTGGAGTGTACCGAAGGCGTCGAACGCACTCCTAATCTTTGATTATTACTAGTTTATAAGATGTTTTGGATAATATTATAAAGACAATTGTTATGCTAATAATTTGTGCAAAATTTATTTTACCGGTGCTTGCGTCTTAGTTTATAAGTCAAGGGCGATTTTTTGGACTGATTTTTAGGCGGTGAAAGGTCGACTTATACACGGGTAAATACGGTAATTCTACTGAAGAATTGAAGGGCTAATTATGAGCTGCCATCAACAATTTCAATTAGATTACCCACAGCCCCATCCTGTGGTGAAGGACATTACAAAATACATGAAATTTCAGATCTTTCATTTCAAGGCGCAGCAGTACAACATTTGTGAAAGCTATTTGTTGCTGCAGTGGTAAAGAGAACGACAGCCATATTTCAGTTGCAGGGCCCTGTGCCTCGCTTTCATACGACTTCCGGCTTACGGCCTCGATGCGTTTGTACTTTGTACAAAGCGCGAATCGACATAAATATGCTGTTATGGCGCTGATTATTTCTTCATACCCCACAAGGTCAAAACAAAACTGAAGCCGTTCTAAGTCTATGCCAATTTCTTGCTAGAAAAGTTCTGAAGCGCGAATTGTAGAAAGCGAAAGTGAAGCAATGCAGATATATTCACATCAGATGGTCAAAATACTCGTTACTGTCTGGCAACAATTCTTGCGTTGCCAACAGTTACACGCACCCAAAAAGCAACAAAGATTAAAAAGCAAAGTCTAAAAAAAGTAGAACACTAATTACCTAACAGCAAATTGCTTTCCTTTGGGAATACAGAGTACTTTTATACACTTGCAACTTCCGCCACACCTTCGCTGCCACCATTACATCAACTATGGAACTTGTCCTCCCCGAGGAGGCGGAATGCTCGATTTTGATTGGTCGAAAAAGAGAGTGCGGCTAGCACAAGATACCCATCCCCGAGTGTCCCCTACACCCCAACTGAAAACCATTTCACGCAAAAATAATTGGCCTTTTCACGCATCACGAAAAATTCGAGAAGCAGTTCACGGAAAAAGGCAAGCAATCACGTTTCACGTAAAAATGCAAAGGCTAAATAAACACATATTAACAGTGGGCCCTGATGGTTCACTGTCGCTGTGGTTAGTTCTCAGTCCTCCATCCAGAATGGGCAGGCCGTGCGCTTTTTAAATCTAGTCCAGTGTAGTTTACGAGATTTAATGACGCTAAAATCTAAAAAAAGTGAAAAAAAATTATTCCCGCAAAAGTACTAGTCGTTGGTTCGCAAATCACGCGCAAGTAAATGCATATTTCACGGATCACGAAAAAAAAGAGAAAACCAGTTTCCCGAGGACGGAAAAATATAGATTCACGAATGACGGAAAAAATAAAGCCATTCACGCTTCAAAAATGCCCAAAAAAAGTATAGGGGACCCTCAACCCAGTCGGTCCGATCGATATGATCACGACACAACAATGACGGCCGTAAAAATAATTATAAGTTAGTTGGAGACTGATTGTCACACTTTTGAACTGTTATGTGCAACTTGTAACGCATAAATAGAGGGGGTAAGTTTCTAAATAAACTGTGGTGCTGCGTAGGTGGGAAGTATAACAAGATAATTTGGTTTTATCAACTGGGTTGATAATGTCAATTGACCACCGTAAAGAGATTCAAGAGCTGACGTTTCGAGCGTTAGCCCTTCGTCGGAGCGAATCAAGGAATTGTGCGTCGTGTGTTTTTATATACAGAAAGATGGAGCTTCGCTATTGGCTGGTGCCTGGTAACGTGAAAACTTCGGAATAAATTAGTTGAATGAAAAGCGTTCGTTGATACCGTGAGGATTAAGAGTGCCGATTTGAAAAATAAATTTTTGTTCTAGAGTTTTACGGCTTTCCGTAACGGACCCGAGAGTCACCCGACGGCAGTTTTTCATCGCATGTCCTGTTATTGTTTATAAATTTCGAAAGCTCCTCATTCCATCCCACACCTTTCTTCTCTAGGTTTCTCAGTGACACTTCTTCACAAAGAATTTAAACTATACTTCTGCTTCAAGAGTGTGGCGTCATTACTTATATAGAGGATATTACATGGCCGCGCCTGCCTCGGCCCAAGACGCCTCTCGGTCAAGGCGGGAAATTTGGAGCGCGGGGATCCCACAACGCAAAGGGAACCGCGTCAAATCAATCCCAAAACGCAAAGCGCACCCGAACGAGTGAAATGTTCTTCAACACGAGACGTGAAATTTCGCATCTCCAAGCGGCCATGTAATATTCTATTGATTATACCAGAAATGTGCCATTTCTAACATGTGAAGATAACATATTATCTTCAGGTGTGAAGATATCATGTTTTCGCACCGCAAACCCCTAATAACCCCTTTGTTGGAGGCTATGCAGCCAGGGGATTAGCCAAGCTCGACAAGGAGAAGGTACACGATTAAAAATGTGATATGGTTTTTATTTCTCTATGTTTTCGAAATAAATTGGGCGGATGCTGCCGCCAAGGCCAGTGAAAACAACCAAAAAGAAAAGATAGTCCAACACAGACACCCGAGGTTCTATTTTCCTTTCGTGATAAACGATGATACTGCGAAAGCGGGCTTTTCCAGCGCAGAAAAAAAGAAACAAAGAATACAAAAAATAGGAACAAATTTCCACTGAAAACTACGCTAACAAATTTTGAAGGCAAACTCAAAAGCGATCTCTTGCAAAATAATCATCTCAAATATTAATAAAACACAAACATCTGAATGCTACAGTCTACAAACTGAACTACTGAAAGTCTTAGCTAACAAAGGGATTTAACGAAAGAACACAACCAGCGCGAACAACAAGCTTGTAATCGTGTTAAACAGGGCTGGCACAAGAGTCGAGATACCATCTGTTTGAGGGGGAGTCGTGGGAGAGACGTCAATTTCATCCCAGCCGGGTGCAGCGTATCCTATCTCCTCACGCTGTTTCACCATCCATTTACGGAGAGGCTCGAAATAGTCTGTCAGGGCTCCGACATCCAGAGTTTCACTTCCGGTCAGCTTCTTGAGGGCTTGCGGCCAAGGTTTGCTCTTACCCATTTTCAACATATCGCTACAAGAAGAAAAGGTGTTCTTAATAATCATTTCTCTTGCTTTTAAATGATCACGAAAGCTTAATTTTAAGTAATGAGTTATCGATTGTTGGAAAGGAATGTATTAATAGTTGTTGTTCTTTTTCCTTCCAATAAATCTTTACCTTTTGAGCTTCTAGAATAGAAATTAACCGGGTGGATGAAGCCGATTCCAGCTTATACGTTAACAGCTTATACGTTTTATTCTACACATGGCATTTAGGAATTAAACGCTACCTTTAAGATAATAAGTTCCACCATCAAAGGACAACAGAGTTGTTCTTCTGTACAAGTCTAATGGTAAAGTACATAGTATCTAAAGACTCCCCTAAGATCCTTATTGAAATAAATTAACCTGACATTTCAATTTTCAAATTATGATTTCAGTAATGTACTCTAGGGGGGTACACTTCACTTGGTTCGACTGTAAGAGTAATGTAAAGAAGCATCCTTTGGATAAAACAATGAATGAATTCACTTATAATTGCCTAAACATGCAATGTGTCCTTCTGGCTGGTAGTATATTAAGACTCCTCTAAGATCCTACCAGCCAGAGGGACAAGAAAAGAAAATATGAATATATTTCTACAGAAAGGTATTGTAAATTAGTGTAACACTTAACATTAATGTACGGAGACATTCTTTGAATAAAACAATGACTGAATTCAATGACAAATGTCCAGAGATACAATGTGTCCTTCTGGTTGGTAGTACCTCAAGACTCCTTTAAGATCCTACCAGCCAGAGGGACAAGAAAAGAAAATATGAAAACATTTCTACAGCAAGTGAATGTAAGTTAGTCTAACACTTAAGGGTTATGTACACAAGCATTTCTTTGAATAAAACAATGACTGAATTCACTTATAATTGCCTAAAGATGCTATGTGTCCTTCTGGCCGGTAGTATTTTCAGACTCCTCTAAGATCCTACCAGCCAGAGGGACAAGACAAAGCTAGAAAAAGAAAGTAACAATCTAACGTCTCACTTATTAAAATTACAAAAAGAATATGTCCTAACAGCAATACATATACCTTACTTGAAAGCACATGTGGCGTATCGAAACAATTATTGAAGGTCTTTATACGTTGACTGAATACATTAAAATACGATCGAACAGATGCACGCCGTGGCACAGATACTTTCAAGACGTCGGTGGAACAATTAATTGAATTATTTTCTTGTCTGTGTTGTATTTAGATAAATAAAAACAAACTTTTCTCGGTGAGTCTTCGTGCGTAAGCATTGTTTGATTCCTACCGCTTTGTAAGAAACTGTCCGCCATATTGGAATTGCCGAAAATTTACGAGAAGTGCTCGACTCGGAAATTCGTCACTAGTACTTCTCGGCTGTCCTTCTGACCGGTAGGATTTAGGCACAACCGCTCGTCCCAGCGTCTTTGCTTTGAAAAATCGGAAATCTCGAGGAAAAGAATCGTAATTTATCCATTTCACATAAAATTTTCGTTTCTCGCATTGTTTGGAGTTCATATGTTCTTAAAATGTGCTATTTAGAGCTATCACAGCTCACATTTCAACACAGGCGTGAGAATTTGGATCGCAGGCGTGGGTTGGCGTGAGACCAAGGTTTTCAGCCCGCAGGCGTGAGACTCACGCCTAAGGCGTGAGACTCACGCCTAAGGCGTGAGAGTTGGCAGGTATAGGGGTGTTAAACGTGACCCTTTTTGCAACTGGCAATGCAGCGTTTGTTGCCGTGCAAATTGCAAGAAAAATTGCCTTCTTTTTAACTTTTTCATATTCCCATCGGATAACAAAATCTTTCACAGAGAAAGAGGGGGCAACGCCATTTCAATCCACTTCTTCCTTCTCTGTTCCTCACGGAGACTTGTTCACAAACAATCCCCTTACAAAGAATGGAATTTTACTCCAGGGGGTTACTCCCATATATGGGCTATATATGTATGTGCCGCGGGATAAGGTATGGCACACACCTATTCAAAATTTAAGGGAGTTTTTCTCCTAGAGTGAGTCGGTAGTCCGGCGTCTTACATCCCTTAAATAAACTTTCACCATTCATGGATAATGCATACAGGTGTCGGGAACGAGTATCCGACAAATAAGTCACAGGTTTTAAGATTCTCAGTTGTTTTACTGCTCTTCTCCTGGTTGCAGATTTTTCCGATTCTCTATCTCTCACTTGAAAACACACCCCAAACACGATCCCTTATTTCAGTATTTTTTCAATCAAAGGTCCAACGTTCAAAGAGATTGTCTTTCACTTGTCACGCTATGTCACGCTTCTCGACACTTCTAAGGCAAATGATCCCTATAACGGCATCGATTCAAGGCAGAACACGTTTCAACTCTGTTTATTAATCTCAGTAGTGTAGTAACATCAGTAACAGCTACAGAAACAGCGTTATAACAGGTCGGACAGTGGTAAACAGCTGTAAACAGGTAAAACCTAGGTAACAAAAATTACAAAGCGATGTATTTCTAACTTAAACGAAACAAAAGCGACAAAAATGTACAAATAAAGATAAATTGAACTTTATACATACGTTGTTGCTCCTTTTGCTGTTTTGAATATCGAAACCGTTACGAGAACTGGATTAAATCTCGTACAAAATCACACTTGGACAAAAACACAGACGCCATTTTTTGTCCCCTCAGCACATGGTTTTCCCCTGCGCAAAGGATGGTGGGAAAAGCTAGAGCGAAACAAAAGTCGAAGCGAGTGAATTAGCATAGATTAAAAGCTCCCAACACAATCCCTTCAGCAATTTTAAATATTATTGCATTTTTGAAAAGAAAATATGGGCCTCTTATAAAATGTTGTGGCCCAAATTAATCCTTGTACTTTCAAAAAAATTAGTGCTTCTTAATACAAGACAGAAAATTTTCAATTCCACAGAAATTAAAGGAATTAGCCAAGGCCGACGAGGAGAATGCTACGAACTGACGCATTTGCAAGATGCCGTCAACTAATTACAACGATCGTGTTTCCTTTGTCATTTAAGTTTTGTACTTCCAGTAGTAGTTGTTGTAGTCAAATGATGCAATCATGCAAATCGCGTATTGAGGTCAGAGAAAACAAAAAATCACGAGATTGTATTCAAACAACTACCCCGGGGACCAGATGTTCTATTTTACGGTAGGGTATGCGCAAAAAGAAGCAATTGTCCTACCTGGATTACCAGGCTGTAGTTGTATGATAAATGCTCGGTAGGGAATGCGCAAACAGAAACAATTGTCCTATCTGGATTACCAGGCTGTAGTTGTATGATAAATGCTCGGTAGGGAATGCGCAAACAGAAACAATTGTCCTACCTGGATTACCAGGCTGTAGTTGTATGATAAATGCTCAGTAGGGAATGCGCAAACAGAAACAATTGGCCTACCTGGATTACCAGGCTGTAGTTGTATGATAAATGCTCGGTAGGGAATACGCAAACAGAAGCAATTGTCCTACCCGGATTACCAGGCTGAAGTTGTATACTAAATGCTCGGTAGGGAATACGCAAACATAAACAATTGTCCTACCTTGATTACCAGGCTGTGGTTGTATGCTAAATGCTCAGCAGGGTATGCGCAAGCAGAAACAATTGGCCTTACCGGATTATCAGGCTGTAGTTGTATGATAAATGTTCGGTAGGGAATGCGTAAGCAGAACCGATTGGCCTACCTGCATTACCAGGGTTTAGCCAGGGTGGTCCTGGGGTGCCCGTGATCCCCCTTTTGAGATATTTTTTAAGTAAATAAGTGAAACACAGTGTGCAGGTAGACTTGACAAACTGGTGAGCACAATGGGTGTGACCACCCCTCTTTGAAAAATGGCTACGCCCATGGATTACCAGGCTTTAGTTGTATGCTAAATGTTCTGTAGGGTTTGTGCAAGCAGAAACAATTGGCCTACCTGGATTACCACACTGTGGTTGCATGCTAAATGCTCGGTAGGGTTTGTGCAAGCAGAAACAATTGGCCTACCTGGATTAGCAGGCTGTAGCTCCATGCTAAATGTTCGGTAGGGTATGCGCGAGCATAAACAATTGGCCTACCTGGATTACCAGGCTGTAGTTGTATGCTAAATGTTCGGTAGGGTATGTGGAAACAGAAACAATTTTCCTACCTGCATTACCAGACTGTAGCTGTATCTTGGGTTGTAATATTCTCGATCCTCGAGTCTTCGTTCCTTCCTGCGCAGCCGTGACGAAACGAGCGGCTCTCGAAAGTCCCGTTTGATTGGTTTCGAAGACAATAAAACAGCCGGAACTAAAGCACCATGTAGTTCGTTGGGTCAAGATTTTAAAAGGTAACAATGCGCAATTCAAGCGGAAGTTCAAACCGGATCTTTCCAGGCTCGTTCGTTTCCCGAGCGAACCTGGGTACGAGGGTGTGGTACTGAGTTAATAAATTGTCGGTGGGCCTAAGCTTGGTAAAGATCTTTCCTCTGGACCATAAATGCTCGTCCTTTATCAGCCGCTCTGAATGCGATATCAGTTCGATGGTGAGGTTCTGTTCTTGAAATTAAGTTGTTTCAATTCTTTCCGGCATTTATCAATATAATGATCTGGGGTTGAAAATTCACCCGCTGGAGGTGTTTTCATACTACGTTTGGGTTTTAATGAATCAAAATTAACTTCCTCAGACGCACTCGGGTGGAGGGCGGGTTGGGTATTAGTGCTGGGAAAACAAATTTGATTCATTATCCGGGGTTATGAGATTTTCGTTAGTGACGTCACTGACAGCGCATCATGTTTTGGCGTAGGCGTCGGAAAAAGTTTCCACTATCTTCCTTAGCCGTGAATTCATCTGTGGTTAGTGTTATGGGTACAAAATTCACGTCCTTTGCAAGTAGAAATTTCCCGGGCGATGCAGGAGCTTTCCTAACGTATAAAGTGATTGGTTTGATACCCTAGCCCTAAACAAAAGACTCAACAATTTAAACAATGACTTTGCCTTGAAAACAATAGAAGCTGCTTACAATAACAAACAAAAGTAGTTTTGGATAGCTGCTAACTGATAACTACCCGGGCACAATAAAAGGGAATACGTTGTCCCGTTTGGCCACAACTTAACCGGTTCAGCATGCCTCTATTCTCCAAGCCATTGAAGCCAACCCGTCTCCAGAAACAAACAGAACATAGACAAATTAGTAGTTACAAATAGTCAGCGACCTTCCATTGGACGCTTCTATTGTTTTCAAGACAAAGTCATTGTTTCAATTGTTGAGTCTTTTGTTTAGGGCTAGGGTATCAAACCAATCACATTATAAGTTAGGAAAGCTGCTACATTGCCCTTGGGCGGGGCGATGTAGCTGGGCTGATTGTACATAATTGTTCATATAACAACCTATTAATATAATTTGGGTTTATCAACTGGGTTGATAATGTCAATTGGCCACCGTAAAGAGATTCAAGAGCTGACGTTTCGAGCGTTAGCCCTTCGTCGGAGAACCCAGTTGATAAAACCAAATTATATTGTTATACTTCCCACCGACGCAGCACCACAAGTTTCTTTAGAAACTTACCCCCTAACAACCTATTAAGTATGCCAAACGTGAAAACTTTGCTGCCGTGGGACCGAGCCGGGTCCACACTATCCTGTGAGATTAATGACGGGGAAAAACGACCAAAATTATAGTGAATATATGTGATTTTCACTAACTTTTGACTTCAGTAAGTTGGAATTTTGCACCAATTTTCAAGGCGCCATTTTACAATCTTCGCGTCCTTCGGACGTGCCCACTAAACAGATAACTTACTGTTTCTTATATGGGTCTTCCTACAATTTCATCTCCAGCCGCCTCCCCCTGAAATTGGCCAAGTAAACAATACCAGTCCTTATGCGTTACAAAACATTTATTTGCAAAAAAGTAACAAAAATTTTGGTCTTTTCTTGTTGAACATCTAAGAAATTACAACGAGCGGGGCATTTTAACGTTTCTTACTTACAAGCCTTGTTATCTAACGTTAATCCATCAATTGAAAAATGCTTATCAACTTGATATTGCACAAATTTACCTAAAAAAACTAATCTCATTACGTCCATGTGAATTATATTTATTTTTCTTAATGTGACTATTTAGATACGGAGCATAAAATCTGGCTTCTGCTGTTGAACCATAGTTCTTAGAGAATTCTTGCCTCTCTCACTGATTTCATTGCCTGACAGATATAGTCTTGTCAGTTTACAGTTTGAATGTTCAAGTGCTTTACATACACTGGCAACACCGGTATCGGTGATCTGATTATGACTCAGTTCTAGTGTGGTTACTTTACAGCTTGAATGCTGTAATGCTTCAGTCAACTTGGCAACACCGACATCAGTGATCTGATTATGACTCAGTTCTAGTGTGGTTACTTTACAGCGTGAATGCTGTAATGCTTCAGTCAACTTGGCAACACCGGTATCGGTGATCTGATTACCACACAGATATAGTGTGGTTACTTTACAGCTTGAATGCTGTAATGCTTCAGTCAACTTGGCAACACCGACATCAGTGATCTGATTATGACTCAGTTCTAGTGTGGTTACTTTACAGCTTGAATGCTGTAATGCTTCAGTCAACTTGGCAACACCGGTATAGGTTATGCGATTATAAGTCAGATTTAGAGTGGTTACTTTACAGATTGAATGCTGTAATGCTTCAGTCAACTTGGCAACACCGACATCAGTGATCAGATTACCAAGCAGATGTAGTGTGGTTACTTTACAGCTTGAATGCTGTAATGCTTCAGTCAACTTGGCAACACCGACATCAGTGATCAGATTACCACTCAGATCTAGTGTGGTTACTTTACAGCTTGAATGCTGTAATGCTTCAGTCAACCGTGCTATACTAGCATCCATGAGCTGATTATTATCCAGGTATAGCCTCAGTTCGGTTACTCCACAGTGTTCTTTCTCCAGTGAAACACAAATTCGTTCTATTCCAGATAGTGTTATAGCTGAACCTACGATTACCAATCGATTTACATTAAAGAACTGTTCAGACCGTTCATAATGAGCCGTGGTAGCTTCCTCTTCATTCAGTTCACTAATCACATCTAACAAAAATGAAGTTGTAATGCAGTCCACATCGTTTGACGTCTGCAAATCACCATACCGACCAGAGTAGTGACGAGGATGTTTCTTTATATGATTTTTAGCAAATTCCTTGTTTCGATATTCCTGGAGACACTTTGCTCTTAGGAGATAGGGATCCGTTCGGAATGAACCTGAAATACTTTCTAGCAATCTTTCCATTAGTTTGTCATCTCTTTTCTTTGATAAAATGCCAGCCATAAACTGCAAGACCATATTAGACACATTTTCGTCTGGAATTTCACTGATAAACACAAACCAACGAGCAGCCAAGTACTCGTGTATCGTCAGGTGAGTAAAACTCAACTGTTTCGTGGTTTCAAAAGCAGATTTCCTGAAGGAAGGACCACAATGAAGAAGACCGCTTCCTTTCAGTTTTTCGATTTCTTCCGATCCTAACTTTTCTTCACAGTCATTTTCATCAAAAAATGACTTTTGTTCCAATAGAAGTTGAGCTGCTAACTGTGATAATTTATCAAATGTGCTTTCGACGACATCTAATGGCTTGCGTTCCTCAGGAATTTCCTTTGTCTTATATTCTGACTCGGCATTATGTTTCAGTTCAAAAATGTTGACAACGTCAGAATAAATGTCGGTTGCTGACACAGGGAGATCACCAGAAAAGTTGGATTCTTGAATTGTATATTCTAAATAGAAACACATCAGAAAACATAGGACTGGGATGTGAGCAAAGCTCACAAGATTCTCATTGTTCATGACATGTTCAAGTACAGTGTTCTTCATAGATTCGTTTTCTTTGAAGTACTTTCCAATGTACTCTTTCACCTGCTGTGGAGAAAACCCTGTGATTTCCACATAACGGTCGAAGCGAATTCCTCCAATCTTATCAGATTCATCAGGTCTTGATGTTATCATAACAACAGAGTTGTTAAATATCTTTCCTTTGGCAAGTTTGGCACACAATGCGGCTACCGGCATTGCTTCTCTAGCATCATTCGGATACTGTTCTTCTGAGTTACCAGCTATGTAATCTTGCTGTGAATACTCGTCAAAACCGTCCATGATAATCAAAACCTGCCCAGGGTGATTAACAAGGTATTCAAACAACGGGTTATCAATGATTGAGTTCTCATCCAGTACTGATGAATAGTTTAAGAGCTCTCGCAAAGAAAACCGCTCATTCCCAAGCAAATTCAATTGTCGGAATGTCAACAGGTACGCAAACTTAATATCTGGGGTCTGCAAATTTTCTCGCGATTGAAATAGTTTATCATCAGCCCAATCCCGGACAAGTTTTTGAGAAAAAAGAGTCTTTCCAATCCCTGCTTTCCCAGTGAGAAGAATAGATTTGGGGTGGAGTTCACCCCATATCATATCTCTTCACAGCTCTTGACCTGGGTTTTAGTGACTTGCCCATAATAATCCAGAAATTCACCTCTTCTTGATGTCATATCCTTTTTACAGAGGTCTTTTCTACCATGCTGTATCGAAAGATTCGTGAATATGTCGTCTGTTCTCGTGTTAGAAATGGTTGGGGAGGCCATCAGTTTGGGCTGGAACTCTGTTTGGCTCCTAACAGATTCTTTCAGAGATGTTGTGGAGACACTTGCATCTGAAAAATGTAAACATTTCTAACACTCAATAATTGATGCAAAGCTGTTCTGAGGAGTTCAAGTAAATGTACATGTAATTGTACACTGAAATACATTGGAGCCTCGATTTAACAATGTGCTAAGAAACTGGGATCATTGGTTCTTTATATCAAGGTTTCGTTCTTTCGAAAAACAACCAAAATGTGTTAATAACTGTTTTTTTTTATGGTGTTACGTGGTGCTACCAAGCATTTCTGAAACTCAACGGCGGGTGCCGGAGTTCCACCGGCTACTTGACTATTATGCCGCCGGCTTCTCTGGTCACAGCAATCAGCTTGTGACCAAAAAGCTCACTTATAACAGCCGCCCACTCTACCAGTCGATGACACCTACTTCAAAACATTTTGAAATCCCTGCAACGATCACTACAAAGAGGACAATGCGGATCTGTAGATTTGTTGATAGTGCCAGTTTCTGCATTTATAATGAGCTGTTAACTGTGAAGTCGTTCTTACTATCTATTGTTACAGGATTAAAGGAATTTCAACCTTGGTGGTAGGCACTACATGTTGACATATCGGGGTATATTTTACGTTTGGGCTTCTGGATTGTGTTCCTTATAACAAGGGTTTCATTATACATATCCTGGGGTCGTATGTCTCGGCACTGCGTAGTGTTCTTGGGCAAGACACTTTACTCTCACAGTGCCTCTCTCCACCCAGGTGTCACTAGAAGCCATCTTGGATTTAGGTAACCTTTCACGTTGTATATCACCCATTCTAGTGTCCTCTTTGTAGCTCGTGCGAATTTTGCGGGCTTATTTTTCATCGCGTTTGACAACATGGCCACTAATAATAATAATAATAATAATAATAATAATAATAATAACACTTTATGTGTTTTAAAACAATTGTAAATAGGTTTCAGCCTACAGGATTATCCAGTTTTTATATTTTTATGTTTTCTTTGATGTGACATTCCTGCCTGTATTTTATGCGAACTAGAGAACCTTTCGGAAAAATGTTGACTCTAATAGATTTTGCTTTTGAAAAAAAATTTATTGTTGTTATTGTTGTTAGGGTTAGTTATTATTAATTAATTATTTTAAGATTGTAAATACTATTATAGATAATTGAATAAAATGATTATTATTATTTAAATAATAATAATAATAATAATAATAATAATAATAATAATAATAATAATAATAATAATAATAACAATAATAATAATAATAATAATAATAATAATAATAATAATAATAATAATAGTAACGCACATCCGCACCAGGCCACCAACTTTTTGGAATTGGCTACCACTTTAATCCATTGACTCCAGGAGAGTTTTGAAAAAACGTGTTTTTTAGGCATTTTGAACATTTTCTAGTCAGTTATAGTCTAAATATGCTTCAGATTTCTCCAAAATGCATTTGCAGAATGAAGGCATGCCAGGTTTTTCACTAGTATCGCATTTAACGATATTTTAGCACCGGCATGCGCACAAATCAAAATTTACGAGAAAGTGACCCACGTCTTTAGGCTTTTCGATTTCTTTATTTTTATTTTTCGCTTTTCCTTTCTCCTTTCGTCGTATCTTTTACCGGGCTTACTTTCGGTTCTAGAATTGCCACGAAAGCATCATTGAGACGGGAAATACTCAACATGGAGTATCCAAGGGTAAGTGAGGGAAATTTTCCTCCTAGTTTTTGGCGGAAAATTCTAAGCGTTTTTCTGCATATGTCAAGCTCCATTGGCCCAATCAATATCATCTGGGTATCATTGGAAAGCTCTTTCCCTCCTGTAGAACTGGGGTAAATGGGATTCCTATTTAGTCATAGCTGATGACATCAGAAGCGGAACAAAGGTTCATGTGGGCGGATAGCTCAAATTTGTGACGAAAGAAGCCATAATTTGATAAATTGGGTCACGTGTTTAACCCATTGACTCCTAGAGATTTTTGAAAAAGACGTGTTTTTTAGACATTTTGAACATTTTCTAGTCAGTTATAGTCTAAATATGCTTCAAATTTCTCCAAAATGCATTTGCAGAATGAAGGCATGCCAGGTTCTTCACTAGTATCGCATTTAACGATATTTTAGTTCGGGCATGCGCACAAATCAACATTTACGAGAAAGTGACCCACGTCTTTACGCTTTTCGATTTCTTTATTTTTATTTTTCGCTTTTCCTTTCTCCTTTCCTCGTATCTTTTTTATGCTTTTGTTGGCCTTTTACTGGGCTTGCTTTCGGTTCAAGAATTGCCACGAAAGCATCATTGAGACGGGAAATACTCAACATGGAGTAGCCAAGGGTAAGTGAGGGAAATTTTCCTCCTAGTTTTTGGCGGAAAATTCTAAGCGTTTTCCTGTATATTTCAAGCTCCATTGGCCCAATCAATATCATCTGGGTATCATTGGAAAGCTCTTTCCCTTCTGTAGAACTGGGGTAAATGTGATTCCTATTTTGGTCAAAGCTGATGACGTCAGAAGCGGAACAAAGGTCAAGGTCTGTCACGGCCGGTTACGGCCGGTTAAGGAGTCAATGGGTTAAAATATTTAAGAGCCAAGCGGCTACCGGAAATAAAAGTTAATTTTATGCCCTGTAATTGGTCAAAATACTATGCCAGCTCTCATTGGCCGATAGGCGATAGGTGTGTTCAGATGAGATTAGTCACCTCAAGATACCCCGATTTTCACACACGGGTACGGCTAGCGCCATTTTGAATTCATTAAATGGTCATGTGATCGCGTCTTACCTGTAAAAGCTACACGTTTTCCCGGTGTAATCAGTGGTTTGCACGTGAGTCCTGGTACGGGTACAGGTAATCCTAACTGTACCCGTACCCAGGCTGTCTTAACATCTCTATGGTGTAAATATGGCCGTGGCGTTTCAGATTGGTGCATAGTTTTGAGAAATCTTTTATAAAAGTAACAAACGACTTCTGTGTTTATATACTCTTACGTCAGGGGTTGGGAGAGTTTGAGACAGTTATACAATGCATAACTTCTTGAATTCTCCCAACCTCCCTTCTGTTTAGATGAGGCCATATTAAGCTTGCTTACTGATTGGCTTAATTAAAACTCTTGCACCACCCTCTCAATCATTTAAAAGAAAGCTAAATCCAACAGTGACTCGCTTGCACATATTTGCCCGCTCTTCATGTCAGATTCCTTATTAGTATTTATTATATCGACTTTACGTATTTTTTTGCTATCGCTTGGCATGCATTTTAATGCTTAGCTAGATGCATTTGCTTGATTTTTCCCAGCTGGCAATCATTAAAATATTGAAAATAGGTTCAAGAGAACTGGAAAAGAGTGTTTTAACATGACAATAATTTAATTATAAATGTTCACTCCAAAAGCCTTATTTTTTTGGTCTCCACCTATAGCAAGCACATGCACATTGGGTTTTCCACTCACTGAAGTTTCAGTCTCATAAGCGCGTCCTACCCTGAAGAAATTTGTCTCCCAAGAAGCCCAAAATTCGAAATCTGAATAGCCACCATTTTCAAACTGTACTTGGAAGCCAGGTCATGTTTACATAAAGTCATTCCCAATCTGTCTGACTCGAAATTGGCGGAAAACAGAAAAACAAGCAACTGACATTTTGGCATCCTCACAAGCTCACTAAATGTATTTTTCCAACTGACTGTTTTCTTCCCTATCTTCACTGCCGTCAATTTCGGGGTTTGAAGCAATTGTTTGCCTCTAAAAAATATACGGTTCAAGGGCAGCCATAACGTAGAGTGGCAGTTTAAAGGCTTGCCGAAAAGCAGGGACAAAATCTCTCGGATGGAATGATATGACAAAAACACGCTACTAAGAACTGTTTCAAAATGGTGGCAGCAATGTCAAATTTTGGGCTTCTTTGGAGATGAATTTCATTAGGAAAACCTACACTTAATAGGCTGAAACTTCGGTGAGTAGCTTAATCCTGATGCAAGCTTTTCATTGGTGTTGACAAAAAATGTTTTTCGGAGTGACCTTCTCCTTTAAAGAAAATGTGTTTGGAGTTTGAATTGAACATTATCTACAAACATTTCTCATGCAAGTGGAGAAAAACGCCTTTGATGGGATAGCACATGGCAAAAGAAATGGTTGTTATCATTATTTTCGATTTACTACCCCCGCTTTACAAATTGTGACATCAATATTTTGTAAACGGTGGAAAATAGGTTAATTAAAAAATGCTTCCTTTGCATTTAATTTATTTTGTTTTCATACACGAACCTTGATGTCCAATAGTGAAACAGATGAAAATCATGAGTGGTTTAGATATGTGATCCAAAGCACATGCAGTTTTCAATTTATCTGGGTTTTGATTGGATATCAAAAAGTCATGCACGTGACGACTTTAGCCAACTTGATTGGCTTTTTTACTGATGAATAATTAATGAGAGTTTGAGAAATACGGTATCATTAATGTTGAGATGGCTTCACAGTGCTGGTTTTGGTTCACAAAATTTAAAATAGCCGCTTTAGACAAATAAAAATTCAGCTTGATAGTCAAGCGCACAGGATACAAACAAAGGAAGCTGAACAAGCAATTAGTCCTTTCTTTTGGTTGCATTGTAATCCAAAGTATTATGGAGATTAAAACATGCAAAAGGCACCAGTAGACTCTGCCTGTACAACATTGCAGGGTTGTCAATAAGTGCCGGCGACCGGCGATATCGCCGACTAGCTACAATGTGTGGTTCCAGAAAATATCCATACGTACCCAACGGAGGGTCCGAGGGGTGGGGGTTGTAAAAGTGAAATTTTTCCGAAGGGGAGGGGGGTTCACGAAGAGCTTTCTTTCCATAGGGTACGTGTCAATTTCGATCGAATAAACAAATGCAAAACTTACCCACTTTTTGGCCAAAAAATAAAGCGCTCTGTTCATTAATAATAACGTCAGTAATATTCTCAGTGCTATATTTTTCATGGTGGTTACGCCTTCTTGCAACCTTGATACGTTTTCATGTTTCACACTCGGGGCAGAATTGCAAATAATAAAATGGCAGCCACTCAGAATTGTCACCAGTTCACTTGAAGTCATCACCAGTTCCCCGACTTTTTAAGCTTGGCAATAAATCTATCGACTATATCTCTCTCTCGGACCTCTCTCGGATTAATATTTTTGCACGAGTCTGTAAACGGCGACATACAAGCGAAGCATATGTGTGGAGATTCAGCTGGCCTGCAGAACTGTTCGAAAAAATTCTATTCATTCTGATTGGCATGTGAATTTCAACATGATCTCCATCCGTTTTGACGAAACACACGAGCTACTTGACAGCAATGACAAGATAACCGTCGTCCACCAAAAAAGGTAGCCACACAGGGCGATTCAAATAACTTTTTTTGTATTAATGAATCATGAACAGTGTTTTAAAACATTTAAACCTGCGACAGAAATTCTACCATCGTTCAGCATTTTCATGAACAGCCAACTTTTTCCCACGTCTTGACACGCGAATCTTTTGGCGGGTCTGAGAACATGTTGCGTGACACTTTTCTGTTCATGAATCATTTGATAAGAATCGTTGACCAAAGAAGTCTAGACAGATGAGGACGCTTAAAAATGCATATTTTTCAAAATAATGAGTTAAAAGTATTCTAAAACATTACACCTGCAACAGACAAAAACATTATGGAGGAAGTAATTATTTGTGAAACGTATAAGTTTCGTGAATATTTAACATCGAAAAAACTTGACTTAGTGTGAATGAAAAGGTTTTCCAGTTGACTTACAAGTGTTCTTTTATAGCTAAAATTTGAGCGCTTTTGCAGTTTTTGTTCCTTGGTTCATTGACTTTGCTATTTTAGAGGTTCATTTTCAGGTTCAACGAGCTAACTAATGTGGCAAATATCTCGAATACAAGTAAATAAATATGTTCAATGCAACAACATATTGTTTTAGCTTTTCTTTTTCTTAAGAAAATGGGCTTTCCAGTGGTTAAGGCAACCCAGTGAAAAACTCATGGAAATTCCAGGGGGGGGGGGTCCTATGACCCCACCCTGGAATAGAAATTCCAGGGGGTAGGGGGTCTATGGGTAAAACCCCTCTGTGGGGGGAGTATGGATATTTTCTGGAACGACACAATTTGGCGGAGATAAGCAGGAAAAAAAGTGTTCATTACAAAAACACTTTAAAAAAGTGCCTCCAGTGTTTGTTATTTAAAATCATACACTAACCTTCCAACTGGTCTCTTTTTTCAGGACTGACAATGAAGTCATCTAGCTTTCTACTGAGCTCATCTAATTTGTCCTTTATGCTGGCCTCGTCCTTCACCCACTGTCTTAGAAGATCTTGGTAGTGTTCCTCAATATCAGGATCCATACTTTCTTTTCCAAGGTCATCAATGGCATCTTGGTAGCATACTCCTCCCAGTCGCACCAAGGTGTCTTTGATGTCATTCCAGTAGACAGTAAATGTTGCATCGTCAACTGAAGCATTAGTCGCATGACCATAAACTGTGTTCCTGGAGAACTTGATGCGAGCAATGTCGGCCTCCGGAGTTATGTCTGTTATCAGAGGAAGGTTATCCCATCCAGTTGTAGGAGGAGACAGACTGCATATGTTCCTTAGAAGAAGTACCAGTAGAGTGGTGTCAAAGCTCCTTGATGAAACTGAAGATTTGATGGCAGGATACAGTTTGCCCCATTGTGATGGATTTAGGATTTTTTTCTTTCGAAGTGATTGTAACTGACCATGGACTATAGGATCTGCCAAAACTGCGTGTAGGCTTCCAGGGGGTCGCACCCTGTCAAAGGTCTCTCTTAGAACCTGTGATCCAACATCAACAAGAAGGCGACACAATCGGGCGTAATTAGTTGTTTCTTTAGTGAAAGGAAACGAGGGTACTGCGCAGGCCATAATGACAATGTCCTATAAAAGAAAAAAAATAGAGACTGATAGCTAGGAGTGAAATAATTATTAGCGAAGGTAAATGTAAGTGTCACTGAATGAATCGTAATACATGTTATAGCCTGGTAAACTACCTTATTCTAATCTTCCAGAAAATAACCATACCCCTACCCCCACACACATAGAAGGCTTTTTGCTTTGCGCTCCCCACCCTCTCAAAAATTTCCATTCCAAGGGTTTGTTGGCTGACCACTCACTCCCCCTTCCCCCCCCCCCCCCAAGGAAAATTCCATTATTTTTAACATTGAGTACTTTACCCCGGGAAAATGAGGGCCGGTATTAAGCTCTTTATAACGTCCCATAGTACTGGCTGCGAAAAATGATAAGCAAACAAAAAAAAGTAACAATGGACCCTAACCCTAAAACAATAGAGCTTCTGAGGGATAGATTCCTGGCTCTTTTGTCACTATGTCAAACACCCCTATTCTTGGGCCCTTGAGTTTTGTCAAATTCCTTACTATTCCTCACCCATGGGAAGAGATTAACTCAAATCCCTGGGGGTATTCCCAGCCCCCTTCCCTGGGACTAAACATTGACAGATGTAGACCGTATTTACCCGTGTACTAGTCGAACTCGTTTATAAGTCGACCCCCTAATTTTGGGGTCAAAAACTAAGTTTTCTTCATTTTATTGGAAAACGTAAATACATTGTATTTCTTAGAGTTGTTGTTCAGGTAAGTACTATGGACATACGAAACAACCATCACAAGTTTCAATGTGAGGTTTTAATATTCTTGCATGTCTGCAATCGTTAACAACACACGTACATGTGGGAATTTTGTCCATAATGTTTGAAACAGGCTTACAAAATCAAATATACTAATTCCTAGACTACGAGTAGTTGGTTTTTGTTCCTGAAATCCTACGCGCGAGGGACTGAGCTATTGGGGAAAGAAACGAGGAGGGAATGGGGAGAGGGAAATGACACTCGTCGCACGATCGCTCGTTGCACTCTAGGAAAAGAAAGAGACTGCTCGTAGTCTAACTAATTCCACAGAAACCTTTCTAACTGTGAAAGATGAAAAAGCAGCTTTAGCAGGCAGGCAAAACACCATAGAAGGTCAATAATCTTTGAGAACGTTTGAAATTTAGCAGGCAGGCAAAACACCATAGAAGGTCAATAATCTTTGAGAACGCTTGAAATTTAGCAGGCAGGCAAAACACCATAGAAGGTCAATAATCTTTGAGAACACTTGAAACAGTGCCAGGGTACTAAGCAGGGAGTTCGAAGCGAGAAAGATGTTTATCTAAAGTAGATTTACAGCTTTATTTACCAGAAAATGTCAGTTCTTTATTCCGAAATTGTGCCAGGGAGTATCTCAGGGCTTGACTTCAGAAAAAAAAACCTTGGGGCCAGCTGGCTCCTAAGTTTTAAGATTTGGTCACCAGCACAAATTTTTTGGTCGCCAAAAATTTTCAGCACTTCGGACCAAAAGCCAAAACTATTTTCTTGAAGGTTTCCGCAGGTTTTCGTGTTCATTTATGTGTGGCAACTGCACGCGGCAATTCCATGTGCGTGTGTGTGAAACTATAATTTCAATTTGCAACCGGTGGGAATTGGAAGAGTTCAAAACGGCATGCAAGCTTGTATTCAATCGTTTTTGGAACCCTTTAGTCTCTTCCTTGTATTTTATGTACAAACCAAACCAAACAAAACGTTACATTTGAAAGTAGGTCGTAGCGAACATAAAAATAATTTCAATGCTGAAATACGCCTTGCTTATTCAAATTGGTTTTATCATCTTTCTTTTTTTTTGCCGTTTAAGCAGTTTATTTCAAGTCAACCTTTTTTCAAGTCGAAGTCTTTGAAGCATCCTGATCCATCTTTGTTTTGGGGCATACTAGCTTGAAATTACCTCAACGAAAGATGCACGTGCAGGAAGCCATGCATTTATTATCACACCTCCCAAGGCACTATGGGAGCCAACTAACTACTTCATATAACATCTCCCTTTTTTACAAAATATGAAAAAGAAAAAAAACTGAAACAAGAACAAAACACAAGAAAATAATTTTTACAATCAGATGAAGCTATCCAGAGAGCAGGCTAAAATGTCTAGTAAGGTGTCCTCTTGCTCTCACTCAACAAATATAAATGTTAAATAAAATGTCCTCTTGCTCTAACTCAACAAATGTCCACAGTTCAATATGTGCATAGCGCCATAATATAGTTCATTGTCTTTATGTCACAAAATCCTTAAGTTTAGACGGGCGCACACTAGCTCTCCCACTTCAGGTAACAGTCAGTTGTGGTCGACTGGTCTCGGTGTCCTCTGTTGCAGTGACCTTTGACTGAGGGCAGACAGAATTGGGCGTCATCAACTGTGTTTGCTTGGGATCTGACTGGACATCTGATGACTTGGGCGGCATCCCCACATCTGCAGTTGTAGTCTGGTCTGTTGAACTGCAGTCGGTAATCTCAGACAGAATTGGTACTTGACTGGAATCTTGACGAAGGAACTTACGATTTCGTCGGCACAAGTTTCCACTCTCTGTTTCAACAAGGTAGGACCGTGGTCCAACCTTTGCAATGCAGGATCCTTTCTCCCATGGTGCTTTAGGATTCACTGCAGGCTGAAGTCTTACTGGCTCTCCTACTTGAAGCGCTGGCAGAGGTTTTGCATGCTTGTCATATGCTGCTTTGGCTTGCTGCCTTTTCCTTCTGATGTTGTCATAGACTCCATCTGCAACCTCAGGCTTGAGCAATGCCTCAGCTGTTGGAATGGTGGTTCTCGTCCTTCGGGACATCAATTTTTCGACAACACTTAGTCCGTTGGTGTCCGGTGTGTTTCGCCACTCTAGCAGTGACATATACAGATCTTTGTTGTCTCGCTTTGCATTTTGGACAAGATTTTTTGCAATTTTTATTGCTGACTCTGATTTACCATTACTTTGACTATGTAACGGCGAGCTGGTGATGTGCTGAAATTCCCATTCACGAGCAAACTTGGCGAACTGTGTGCTGGAATACTGCGGACCATTGTCGGTCACCATGTCAGCAATACCATGACGAGCAAAGTGGCGCTTGGTTGCTTTGATCACTGATTCTGAGGTGGTATCTGGTAACAAATCTAGCTCAAAATAATCGCTGTAGTAGTCTACAGTCACTAAATAGTTCTCACCACCCACAGTGAATAGATCTTGTCCGACCTTTGACCAAGGACTTTCGGGAATCTTGCGTCATCACTGGTTCTTTCTGTTGCCTGGCTAAGAAGTCATTGCATACTTCACAGTGTTGGACTTGATCCTTAATTTGGCTGGCCATGCCTGGCCAGAATAACACATCATGGGCTCGACGGACACAAGCATCAGGTCCAAGGTGGCTGGAATGCACTCTTGCAATCATTTGAGATCTCATTGAAGTAGGAACGATGACTTTCATTCCTTTAAATAGGACTCCATCTTGAACTGTCAGCTCCTCTTTGTAGTTCCAATACTCGCGGCTGCAGACGGGAACTTCCTCTTTGGTTTGTGGCCAACCGGTCATAATTGTGTTCATAAGACTTTGCAATGAAGCATCTGCGATTGTGCACTGCTTGATCTGATGATGAGTACCCTCAGATAGATGCATGCAGTCCACCTGATTGACGTCAGCAATGTCCTGAAACAACTGTTGTTCCTGGCTCAGCTGGAAGATCTGGTGCTCTGGCATTTTTTCCTGTTTGCCGTGATCAATTTGAAGATAAGCTCTGCTTAACATATCTGTGATGTACATCTGTGATCCAGGAAGGTGCTTTACGTGAAGATTGTACTTCTGTAGTCGAAGAAGCATCCTCTGCAACCGTTTGGGTGAGGAATGTAAAGGCTTCTTAAATATGGGCACCAGTGGCTTGTGGTCGGTGTCCACAGTTGTTAGTTCTCGACCTTGCAAGTATTGATTGAAACGGTTGCACGTGAAAACTATAGCCAAGTATTCTTTTTCTATCTGGGCGTAACGTCGCTCTACAGCTGACAATGACCTTGAAGCAAACGCCACGGGTTGCCCATTCTGGAGTAGCGTTGCTCCCAAGCCAGACTCTGATGCGTCGCACTGGATTGTGGTTTCACTGGTGACATCATAATACTTGAGAACTGGTGTGGAACTGATCATTTTCTTGATGGTTTGAAATGCCTCTTCTTGCTGGCTTTCCCACATGAACAGGGTGTGTTTTTCTGTTAGCTTGCGCAAAGGCTCTGACACTTCTGAAAGAGACGGCATGAATCTTGAGAGGTAGGTGACACATCCAAGAAGGCGCGGAACTGCTCTTTTGTCATCCGGACGCGGCATGTTTACAATTGCTTCCACTTTTTGGGGGTCTGGTCTAAGTCCCTCTGATGTGAAGAGATGACCCATATAAGGTACCTGATTCAACCTCAGCCTCAACTTCTTCTTGTTTAGTTTCAGGTTTACACTGCATGCACGATCCAGCAGACTCAACAGATTGCGATCATGATCCACTAGAGCGTCTTCGATAGTTTCTCCACTGCCATAGCACAAGATGTCATCTGCAATTACTTCCACGCCATCCAAGCCTGAGAGAGCTTCATTCTGACGGCGTTGGTATTCTTCAGGTGCACTGCTGATACCTTGTGGAATTCGCAGGTATCGGTACCTACCAAATGGGGTCCAGAATGTAGTGAGCATGGAGCTCTCTTTGTCAAGCTTCACTTGATGGAAGCCATCCTTAGCATCCAAGACAGAGAAAACTTTAGCTTTAGCGAGCCTTGGTAAAACTTCTTCAACTGTGGGCATTTGATACTTTGGCCTCTTTATAGCTCGGTTTGAGGTCTCGTGGATCTATGCACACTCGTAGCTTTCCAGGTTTCTGTACTGCTACTAGGCTGCTTATCCAGTCTGTCGGCTCAGTTTCTCTGATGATAATGCCCTGCTTTTCCATTGCACCAATCTTTTCTTTCAGTTTTGCTTTAAGAGGTACTGGAACCCGCCGTGGAGCATGCTGAACAGGTTTGACTTCTGGATCGACCTCTATGTGATATTCACCAGGCAGACAGCCCAAACCAGTTAACACGTCATTGTGGTCTCTCATAAGTTTGTCAAATGAGAGAGGTTCATACTGCTTACTGCTCAGCGAGTGAATAGGCTGTTCTGGTCCAAGAGTAATCCACCCTTGTTCAATGCATGTGTTGCCACCAATGATGGGCCAAGGTGCATTCTCCAAGATATCAAAGGATAGCTTGCATTCACACTGGGGATTTAGGGCGCTCTAAACGCTTAGCACCAGATCGAGGCTTGCCTTTGAATAAATTAAAAATGGCGGCCGCTCGAATGATGTCTGAGACAAATATGAAGTCAGTTTTGGATGATATGTTTGAAAAGAAAGAATTTGAACTGTATGGTAATATTGCTTCGGCTGATGTTGATCAAAAGCTTGCTCTGGTAGACTTTTTTAAAGAACTGCGAGCCGCGAAGGATTTAATTGTCAAGAAATATGAAGCCACGTGCGAGAGACAGAAATTGCATTATGCCATGGAGTTGGGAAAAGTTCACACTATTGTCACTAAAGAAGTACTTTAGTGGAAGAAAGTTATTCAACGAAGGATGCACAAGACGCCGAGGCAATCATGCCCCTACAGGATCGATCTTTCCTACAGGCTGAGTGAAGAAATATTTTCCTGCATTAAAGATCTTCTTACATGTGTATCTCAGTATGGCCTGGAAATACACCAAGCAAAAGGCACCACTACAATCAAGATCTGGAGCAAGAGAAAACTTGAGCTGTTTTTTAACGATGTTCTTGGTGCAGCTTGTGGTGGGCTCCCAACAAAGGTGATTAAAAATGCCACTGTGAAAATTTTGATCTCTGAGCAGAAAGTCTTTACTCTCAAGTATACAAAGCCATGTGAGAGAATGGAAATTACCTGCTTTTATGGTGTGTGGAATGAGCACCATGTTCCACAGCACTTATGAAAGCAAGTAATTTGCCTTTGTGGTGTGTTGAAAATTATGAGCACAAAGTCACATATCTGGAATATGAATTTCTTTTATTTAACAGTTCTCCAAGATCCAAGATAATGTCCAACAATTCTACTATTAATTTACAAGTACTGACAAGCTTATTAGGTGTTCAAGTTTATATGTACCTATAACAATAATAACAATAATAAAATAAATATTGAACTGTATCTTAACCTGAAAGTTATAAATAACATGTTTTTTTTTCTACAGAAGTAAAAAGGTGCCTTTGAGAAGCAACACTACAAAATGTCATCTTAAATAGACATTAAGATTTCTTACAACCATCTTATAACAATAAGTTTTCTCTTGCTCCAGATCTTGATTGTTGTGATGCCTCTTGCATCATTCTAGTATACGCCTCATTGTAATAGTTATCTTTTTTGCTGCGACACATGCAGCAATTTCTGCCATTAAAGGCGACTGACAGTATTTACACCCAGTTTCATTCGGTTGCTTTGGAAAACCACAGAAACAAAATTCCCTGGTATAACACCTTTTGGGATGTACTGCAATTTTGATTTGGAGTATTTTACCAAATGTGGGTTTTGTTGCCTGAGCCAGATAAGGCACATATGTTCATGTAAAAAAACCTTCTCCCATCTTTCATTGGGAAGAGAAAACTCTGCATAATGTGCAAGTTTCTGGTGTTTGGCTTCCCTCCCTTGCATGGTGTTTATGCCCAGATCACTACCAAATGCACTGAACAACAACCTGGAATGATATGGGACACAAAAACCCACTGTCCACATGCTAAGGGTGACACTGGTAGAAAACAGTGAACTGCTAAAAAAATACTCCTGACAAGACTTCTCTAAGTCATCAATGCCCTTTTGGTCAATGTCAGTTTTTCTGTTCATGAGTGAACAGGCATTTCTGAGTTTTAGACCAGAAAATGCAAGAGCATACAGCTTAACATTCTGAGCTTGTGTCATTTGGGGAAATTACTGATTCTACCACATCCATAAAATTGCTGCAAAATTTTCGAGTTTCCTCACCAGTGAATCTACACTCCTTTCTTTTCTCCCTGAACCACTCAACAATTTTCTTGTACAATTTGTGAGACTTTACCTTGTTTCTGACTGCCCGAAGATACTTTCGAAAACAGCAATCAAAAGGCAATTGGTAAACTGTGACTATGGAAGCACCAGGATTGGTTCGGGTAAGTGCAATAGTCATGACCTCCTTATTCCATTGCTGCCAACAGTTATTCCCCAAGTGAAGTGGTTCACATTTAGCTTTATCAACTACAGGGCCTAAATGAGGTTCAAACTCTTGCCTAGAATGTTTACCCGCAATGAATTTGGTAACCAGATTTCTTTGCTGTTTAAGTGGCTTATTAACAACAGTTGTTTGTTTGTAGTTATCAACCAATTTAGCAACTTTAACCCTCTGGTCATATGACCATGGCTTCCACGTACATGTACTTTTTTCCCCAAATGTGCCCTTCACATTATTCAAATCATCCTGCTTAACATTTGCAAATGAACTAGGGTAGGTGGCTGAATTTGAAAGCTACCCTGAAAAAGTGGCTAACCATTTCATGTCACTTGGGACAAGCTCAAACTTAAATTTAATAGCAATATCATGTCCCTCAATTTGGTATTGCTTGCTTTCAATGAGTGCTATTTCACCCCGGATTTGTGCAGCATACTTGATCATAGCTGGATGATCTTCCTTACAGTTAGCACCCAGTATAAGGAAATTGTCATCACAACTAGCAATTCGGTTCCCTAAGTTCAAAAAACTTACAAGCCATGCAGTAGCCTCGTTGTCTTTCCCAAATGGAGCCCCATCTGCTCCTATTGCCACCAGAAAAGTACCCGGGACTTTCCCAAACCAACTTAGAATTGGTGTTATCTTATGTATTGATAGATACAATTCTGCCAACTGCAGTAAACGGGCGTCGAGATCAAGGAAACAACCAGACACTTGATCTGTTACATTTGGGTCATCTTGGTTCTCTATTTGCTCTGCCTGGGGGATTGGTTTTAGAACCCCAATGTCTATGGACTTGATGAACTTCATAAGGTCTTTATAAGGTAGAATTTTAGGGAGGAGAACCCCATTAGTTAACTTACATCTTTCTTTCTTACTTTCTACTCCCGTTTTGTACATAAGTGAGCTTAAAATACTATTGTACTTAGCTTTACTAATAAGACCCCCCCTGTACAATATCATTACAGAGCAATTGATATTATCAAGAGACTTTTCAAATTCCTTCACAGCTTCATTAGCAAGAGATGGAACTACATTTTCACAGATTTTCTTTGAACCCTTTGACATTTCTGTCAGTTCTTTAGTTTTTGCATAGTTAACAACAGTATTAAAGAGCCCTGTTAAAGATACTTTTCTTTTCTTTGATGGTGACAAGCTTGCATTGCCATGAATTTTAGAGGCACTTTCCATAGTTAACTGCCTTCTTCTTCTTCCTGAACTTGGAGGAAGGTCCAACACTTCACTGTTACCATCTTTGAAGTTACTGATCTCTTGAAGTGTTGACCCTCTTGGAAGATGGACCTTTTCATTTTCAAGCAGGCCTCTCTGTAAAATATAAAAGAAAATACATGTAATAATCTGATTATTGGAATAAATCCTTACTTACAGGATGTAACAGTGAGTGCACAAATAAATCTATTATTAAGCATGCATTCCTTTTAATGATGGATAATAAAATAAGTAAAAAACATAAAATAAAATTAAATAAATAAATGCATCGAAAATCGAAGAAACAAACAAAAATAGGAAACTTTAATAAGCTTATAAAATTATTAACAGTTCAACTTATTTTGAGTAATCTCCTCTCAATAATATACATAAATAAACCTGCATAATACGTAAAAAATAGTATCAACTATATAAAAGACGACGGCAATGTCCTACCTCACGCTTCAATGTATGGATTTCATTTTCAATCTCAGCACAGCTTTCTTCTAAGTTGGTTTTTATGGTCTGCAATTGCTTATTTTTGCTTACAGCAACAGCGGTAGCTTCCTCTTTCGCGAGCCTTTTCGCCCTTGCAAAGGCCCCGATGTTAAAACGTCCCCTCCTCACTTTATGTGCTTGGTCTAAAATCCCTGCAGATGGATCAAACAGCACCAAATTTCACATAAGAGAAGCCGAAGATATAGACAACATTGCTATCGTTTCCCTTTTTCAAAATATGTCTTGTAAAACAAAAAAATATCCTCCAAACGACCAAGCACCATGTAAAAACCACTTACCTATCATCGTCGCTAAAATAGCAAAAATTCCACGGTTTTCTATGTTTTTGGGCTCATTGTAAACTCCAAGCCTTGTTTGTAATCATGGCGGCCATAAAAAACTCACATTTCCTGCCAGCCTTGAAAAAATGGCCGAAACTCTTACCCAACTCTCCTGTGATTTTCAGACCATGAGGCTTTGCGCGCAAAAACAATATGGCGGCCGTGAGCGCTTGGAGGGCGGTAAATCCCCAGTGTGTTTAGGGCCGTTGTTCAGACTCACTGTGAATGTGTAAGATCCTAATGGCTCAACCACACAACCATCGTACAATCTTATCTTTCCACCAGGACGGTCTAACTTAACCTCACCATTCTGCAATATGTACAGGAGGTCTGTGTAAGACATTGCACTGCACGATGCTCCAGTGTCCAACTGAGTTGTGACTTTAGGGGCGTACTCGGTGTGGAACGTAAGTGGAACCATGAATGAAGATCAGCCCATATTGCTTTTAACGACCCCAACTCGTTCAATGACGAAGATAGATTCATCGGATTCGGTTTCTGAACCACAATCTGAATCACTGCCTCCTTCAGCATATCCTTGCGTTGTGCTTGTTTGATGGACTTTGTTGGTAGAAGAACTCAAGGCTTGCTTCTTTTCTTGGCACTTCACTGCAAAATGTCCCTGTTTACCGCAATTAAGACAAGTTTTGCCAGAAGCTGGACATTTGGATCTATCATGCGGATGATTGATGCCACAGAATTTACATGCTGCCTTAGGAGTAACTTTGTCACGATTACCATGTTTTGATTTCTTTCCACGACCACGATGACTGTGTTTTTCTCTTCTGAAATTCTGTTTGCCTGCTGCATGTACCGCATTAACAGGGTCAGGCAGTACATCTTTTAGCTGCTCTTTGTGCCTTCTTGATAGTTCGCTAGCTCTAAGGGCCTCTATGCATCTTGCCAAACTGGGAACTGGGCGTTCCCTTAGCAGCCTGTCGCGTGTGCCTGAATCTTGTGTGCCTATAACCAATCTATCACGTATTAGACTTTCACACAGACCCTTAAATTCGCAGGACTCTGCCAATTGACGTAATCTTACAACATACTGATCAATAGTCTCATGTTCACCTTGATTGGCAAATCCAAATTTGACTCTTTCAAATAATAAATGTTTTTGGGGCATGAAATGATCAGCTAAAGCGGTCAGAATCTTTTCTGGATCTTTCTTGTCTCCAGCAGTAGGGTTGTAAGGCTGTTCATTACCTTAACGCACTCAATTCCCATCACATTACACAGGGCACCCGCTTGTATCTCTTTTGATTTCTTGTCTAATTCGGTGGCGGTTGCATAAAATTGTCACGATTGCTGAAATAATTTCCAGTTGGTGGAGTATTGGTGGAGTATTATGTCTTTCACATTCATATTCGGTGGTGGCGGTATGCTGTAAACTGACATGATGAAATAAACCTTGTACTCACAGTTCCAAAATGGCGGCCTCTGAACTTCCATGTGCTCGATGCGTAACGCGCTGCTACGCTGCAAAAACGGAGTAACTTGCAATGAAATAGCTCTCCTTGTACTTGTCTACTTCTAGAAGATGTGTTTACTGACTTTGTTTACTTCTGACACCATGTTTTGGGGCATACTAGCTTGAAATTACCTCAACGAAAGATGTACGTGCAGGAAGCCATGCATTTATTATCACACCTCCCAAAGCACTACTTCATATAACAATCTTGACGAGTCGCGCAAGGCGCAAAATTCGATAGCATGCCGATGTGCTAAATACGGTAATTGAATTACACAAGCGGGAATAAATACAAATGTTGAAAGTCAAAAGCGGGCTATTTTTGTTAAAACATGAGATACATTGCATGATTGGAAGTAAAGTTAAATTGACATACTATGACCAAAATACTAACCGCTTTTTGGGAAACCTAAAAATAGCTTAACTGGAGAGAATGCGAAAGTTTTCGTGTTACAGCAAGACAAGAAGAAATCCGATATCTCCGACAAAACAAAACACAAAATGCTAATGCGTGTGTCCGAGGTTTGCGTTTCGGCCGTTTACGATCTACTATCAATGTATTTTATTCTTTCACATGCTCTTAAGGACTACAACATATTGGAAATGAAAAAGAAAACTATAGTTTTATTCATGAAAAAGCCTCGACAAATATACAGTCGCTACATGCATTCAGTTTCTGGTTAACTCCCTATTCTTTTCCTACAACATACCGCTAATTGTATCGTGAAAACGAATGTTATTTGTTTTAAAATGGATAGACCATAGTTTACAATCAAATGGTAAAGAATTTTTCTTTTTGCAAAAATCTGATTTTAGGAACAAATGTCACTTTCGGAATGCTTTCAACCAAACATGTAGATAACTGATTTCACAATAGTAATTATAGTTAAGGCGGTTTAAACGACTTTTTACATGAAAGTGATAAGAAATTACATTCCTCGTGGTTTACAATTAACAATTATTCATTTCTTCCTGGATCTTAGGAAATGAAAAAATAATAACTTTGCGGTGGCCACACTGGCGACCACACGTGAAAAGTTAGTCACCAGCGGACTATTCCAGTCCCATTGGCGACCTCACAGGTCGCAACGTCAAGCTCTGTATCTTCAACACTCAGGTCTACATAAAGAAGATAAATTTTAAAGCATTTCAACTTGAACTGCTAGTTTAGACGCAGACCGCTAAGCGAAGGACTTGTATCATTGTTGCGTTCGAAGAACGCCTACTAATCGTGTAAGTCTCGCGGGATGTCTCGCGGGTGTGATCATGATGCCAGGCGATTTCAGGGTTTGGGCGCCATCTTGGACTGGCTGGCTGGCACAAATAGCCTTGATATCATGTTCGTGCTTTGTCGAACTGCTTTCGTACTTGTATTGATTTATTTAGATGATAGAAGCAACTCATCAGAACATCAGAAGCTTGCCCACTGCTGGTGTCTTTTCTAGGAAACTGATGCTGCAATTCGCCCAAGCAACACATCACATTATAAAACTCAGGTGCTTTACATTGGAGATCCACAATGAACTTCTGTCCACATACAGAGTTATGACGCTCTACTGTTCAAATCAGCCTTATTGTTATCCAAGAAGAACCTTGTAGCAAAGACTGTACACTCCTGGTGCGAATATATAACAGCAGATTTCGATCAGCGCCGTGACAGTCTTTGTAATAGTGAATTTTATGTTTGCATTTTAGCCTGCATGTGTTCCCTTGGCAGCGTTGATTTGTTTACATTTGGCGTCTTGAGGTTTATGATTATTTGGCTACTGCTACTACTTGCTGATTTTTTAATGTTTTGGCTGACAATTAATCAGTGCAGTCCACAGTCTGCGGTTTTATGTACATGGTCTGCAACTTTGTATCGGAGTGTACCGAAGGCGTCGAACGCACTCCTAATCTTTGATTATTACTAGTTTATAAGATGTTTTGGATAATAATAAATATTATAAAGACAATTGTTATGCTAATAATTTTTGCAAAATTTATTTTACCGGTTCTTGCGTCTTAGTTTATAAGTCAAGGGCGATTTTTTGGACTGATTTTTAGGCGGTGAAAGGTCGACTTATACACGGGTAAATACGGTAATTCTACTGAAGAATTGAAGGGCTAATTATGAGCTGCCATCAACAATTTCAATTAGATTACCCACAGCCCCATCCTGTGGTGAAGGACATTACAAAATACATGAAATTTCAGATCTTTCATTTCAAGGCGCAGCAGTACAACATTTGTGAAAGCTATTTGTTGCTGCAGTGGTAAAGAGAACGACAGCCATATTTCAGTTGCAAGGCCCTGTGCTTCGCTTTCATACGACTTCCGGCTTACGGCCTCGATGCGTTTGTAATTTGTACAAAGCGCGAATCGACATAAATATGCTGTTATGGCGCTGATTATTTCTTCATACCCCACAAGGTCAAAATAAAACTGAAGCCGTTCTAAGTCTACGCCAATTTCTCGCTAGAAAAGTTCTGAAGCGCGAATTGTAGAAAGCGAAAGTGAAGCAATGCAGATATATTCACATCCGATCGTCAAAATACTCGTTACTGTCTGGCAACAATTCTTGCGTTGCCAACAGTTACACGCACCCAAAAAGCAACAAAGATTAAAAAGCAAAGTCTAAAAAAAGTAAAACACTAATTACCTAACAGCAAATTGCTTTCCTTTGGGAATACAGAGTACTTTTATACACTTGCAACTTCCGCCACACCTTCGCTGCCACCATTACATCAACTATGGAACTTGTCCTCCCCGAGGAGGCGCAATGCTCGATTTTGATTGGTCGAAAAAGAGAGGGCGACTAGCACAGGACACCCATCCTCCTACACCTCTTCTGAAAACCATTTCACGCAAAAATAGTTGAATTGGCCTTTGCACGCATCACGAAAAATTCGAGAAGCAGTTCACGGAAAAAGGCAAGCAATCACGTTTCACGTAAAAATGCAAAGGCTAAATCAAAGATGTATTTAAACATTTTACCACATTACTGAATGTGCCATCTTTTGTTAATTTCAGACTCTCCTCGTCGTAAAAAAGCAACCAAAAGACATATTAACACTAGGTCCTCCTGGTTCACTGTCGCTGTGGTTAGTTCTCAGTCCTCCATCCAGAATTGGCAGGCCGTGCGCTTTTTAAATCTAGTCCAGTGTACTTTACGAGCTTTAATGACGCTAAAATCTAAAAAAAGTGAAAAAAATTATTCCCGCAAAAGTCGTTGGTTCGCAAATCACGCGCAAGTAAATGCATATTTCACGGATCATGAAAAAAGAGAAAGAGAAAACCAGTTTCCCGCGGACGGAAAAATATAGATTCACGAATGACGAAAAAAATAAAGCCATTCACGCTTCACGCAAAGCAAAAATGCCCATTCCCAAAAAAAAGTATAGGGGACCCTCAACCGAGTCGGTCCGATCGATATGATCACGACACAACAATGACGGCTGTCGTGTTACACATAGAGAGGATTGCCTGTTAAACTTAGGCTTTAATCACCTAATCTCGTACCAATGTACAACAACAAAACATGGCGGCAAAGTGCTCTGAGTCACCGACGAAAAGCGCAGGCTCATAAATACAAGCGACTAACGACTTCATGTAACAACACGAAATATAACAATATATAATGCCACGCACTATGAGTTCCTATAACGGGGTGCAGCAATTATACTACATTCACCCCTTTCGTTTAAAGATCAAGTCTAACTACTGGATGACGAACTCGTTGGGAGCGTCGCAAAGGTACAGGCTCCACATTCCGTTCAGGTACAGGTGCAAGTCTGGGGACAGGTGCAGGCTCCACATTCTGTTCAGGTACAGTTGCAGGTTCAGGGATAGTAGATCTGCATCTGAAATGGGACTCATTTCTGGTTCTGTATGGGCGTTCTCTGCTGCATCGGTGGTCTTTTCTGGTGATGGCGGAGGCTGAACTACTTCTGTGTGACCCTTTGGTGCAAGGTGCTTTGTGGCTACTGTCGTCTCCCGACCATCCGCATAGCGCACATGCGCGTAGTGAGGGTTCGCTTGGAGTAATTCCACTTCATCGACTAGAGGGTCCATTTTGCTGGTGCGCACCTGGCGTTTGATATACACAGGTCCAGGAGTAGCTAGCCACGTGGGAATGGAGGCGCCAGAGGACGACCGGCGTGAAAAACCAAAGAAGCGCTCGTGTGGTGTTTCATTGGTGGCAGTACACAAAAGAGAGCGGACAGAATGTAGCACATCAGGTAGTACGTCCTGCCAATTCTTTAAAGGCAGTTTCTTGGATTTCAAACTCATCGTGATCGCTTTCCATATCACGCCATTACATCTCTCTGCTTGACCATTCCCTTCTGGGTTGTAACTTGTTGTCCGACTTGAAGCTACCCCTTTTGATGTCAGGAATTCACGCAACTCTCTGCTCATGAATGAAGCTCCGCGGTCAGAATGGACATATGCCGGCATTCCAACAAGTGAGAATAGCGACGTAAGGCACTTGAGGACTGTACTGGTAGACACATCAGGACAAGGAAACACAAACGGAAACCTGGAGTACTCATCAACCACCATGAGGAAGTATTTGTTACCGTTGTTTGTCGGAAGAGGGCCTTTGAAGTCGATGTTGATCCTCTCGAATGGCTGGGTGGCTTTGATGAGGGGAACCTTCTCAGGGCGATAAAATCGCGGCTTGCATTCGCAACAAACAGGACACTGGCTTGTCATATTCTTTATCTCATCAAGAGAATAAGGTAAGTTCTTGGTTCGTACAAAATGGCTTAGCCTTGAGACGCCTGGATGACAGAGAGACTCGTGAAGCTTGTAAAGTGAGTCATTAGATGCAGCTTCGCATGTAGCCCTGGACAGCGTATCAGCAGGGATGTTATCCTTTCCGGGGCGATAGATGATATCAAAACTGTAGCAGGAGAGTTCAAGTATCCAACGCAAGAATTTCTCATTCTTTATCTTCCCTCCATGACGCTTGTCAAACATGTAAGATACTGATTTCTGGTCAGTTTTTAAGACGAAGTGTCTTCCAGTCAGGAAGTGTCTCCAATGCCTTACAGCTTCTATTATAGCCTGGGCTTCTTTCTCTATGGATGCATGCTTCAGTTCACTGCCTTAGAGGGTTAGCGAGAAGAAAGCGACAGGTCTTCCATTCTGGTTTAGTGTGGCCGCTAGTGCTACTTCTGACGCATCCGTTTCAACTTCAAATGGGATGGTCTCATCGATTGCGGTGATAACAGAATCTTCTATTGTCTTCTTGAGATTTTCAAATGCTTCAACAGCTGTCCGGGAAAGAGGGAATGAATTGCAATTGGCAAGCGGCTTGATTCGATCTGAGAACCTTGGGATCCATTGTGAATAGCAGGAGAATAATCCTAGACATCTATTCATGGACTTCGAATCATGTGGAATGGGGACTTTACGCAGTTCCGGATCAGGCCGAATGGTACCCTCTTCGATAATATATCCAAAGATGGGGAGGCGCCGGGTTGAGAACACACACTTGTCAGCATTGTAGTTAAGGTTCTTGCGCTTGGAAGCTTCAAGAAAATGTTCCATGTTGACGTCATGCTCTTCTTGGTCCTTGCCGCAAACGGTGATGTTGTCAAGGTAAGGGAAGGCCGCCTCAAGATCATTCTCATCAACAAACTTCATCATTTCTCTCTGAAAACAGGCTACTCCATTGATAACCCCAAACGGCAGACGAGTGAATTGATAAAGATTGTTCCTAGCTTCAAAGGCTGTGTAAGGCTTGTCTTCATCCTTGAGTGGCACTTGATGATACGCACTTCTAAGGTCAATTGTGCTGAAGACTGTACTGGGCAATCTTGTTAACCATGTCACTTATTCTGGGCAACGGAAAAGCATCTAGGAGCGTAAACCTATTAATTGTTTGTGAGTAGTCAATAGCTAGCCTTTTCCTGTGATTTTCATCCTTTGTCACGACGACTTGCGCCCGCCATGGTGAATGACTTGGCTCAATTATGCCTTCCTTGAGTAGCCTTTTCACTTCCTCGTCAATAAAAGCAGAATCGTCTTGACTGTATCGTCGAGACTTAGAGGCAATTGGGTGGCAGTCCGCAGTCAAGTTCATAAATGGTTCAGGTGGATCAATAGTCAGTTTACTAAAACCACAGACAGAGAGCGCTGGTTCAGTGCCCCCATAGTGGAAGATGACGCTTGAATGCTGGGACTGAAAATCAAGACCTAATATGAGGTCAGCACAAAGTCCGGGTAAGATGGACAGCTTGAAACCTTCATATTTACGTCCTCTGTAAGAGAGACTAACTGCGTACGTTCCGCTGACCTTGACTGAACTAGATGCTGACGTAGCCATGGATACTGTACCTGATGAGGGAACAACAGCGACAGATAACTTTTCCACTAGCCTTGGATGGATAAAGCTTTCGGTACTGCCACTATCGGACAGGGCTTTGACTTCCATTCCCTCGATCTCCACAGTCGCTGATGATTTTGAAAGAGATGCTGGGGTACCTACTGTAGCAAGTGTAGGAGACCAGGCTGCAGCAGACACTTTATTCTTGCTGATCTTCCTGCTACGGCAAACTTTTGCAAAATGGCCTCTTTTCTGGCATTTTGAACAAATTGCATCTCGAGCTGGGCACTTTGAACGAGGGTGATTGGCGTTTCCACAGAAAAAGCAAGTTGAGGCATATGAATTCGAACCTACTGCAGCTAGTGTGTTGGGATCTGACTGCTCGTGAACCTCTGTGTGATCAGTGGAGAGTGGAACTGCTGCATTGACAGAAGAAGGAGGAATAGAGTAAGATTCTGAATTAACAATAGCTGATTCTAGAGAGCGAGCTTGGTCAAACATGGTCTTCAAATCTAGCGTGTTATTCTCCAGTAATCTCTGACGAATCAAAGGAGATCGTAAGCCAGTGATAAAGGCGTCCCTTATATCAACTATAGCTAACAATGCACCTTTAGTCCTCCCCGACGGAAGATTTCTCGGAAAAAGGTGCCTGAATTGCCGAAGATGTCACGATGATTTCCGAACATTTACGAATATGGACGAAGATTTCCGAAGAAGTGCGAAGGTTTCCCATGACATTCCGCTGACCAAAAATGATCGTGGCCTCTGGGAACGTGATAAATGTTCCAGCGACCCAGCGACTCGTCCCAGCGTCTTTGCTTTGAAAAATCGGAAATCTCGAGGAAAAGAATCGTAAGTTATCCATTTCACATTGTTTGGAGTTGACATGTTTTTAAAATGTGCTATTTAGAGCTATCACAGCTCACATTTCAACACAGGCGAGAATGGATCGCAGGCGTGAGTTGGCGTGTGATCAAAGTTTTCAGCCCTAAGGCGTGAGAGTTGGCAGGTAGTGTTAAACGTGACCCTTTTTGCAACTGGCAATGCAGCGTTTGTTGCCGTGCAAATTGCAAGAAAAATTGCCTTGTTTTTAACTTTTTTATATTCCCATCGGATAACACAATCTTTCACAGAGAAAGAGGGGGCAACGCCATTTCAATCCACTTCTTCCTTCTCTGTTCCTCACGGAGACTTGTTCACAAACAATCCCCTTACAAAGAATGGAATTTTACTCCAGGGGGTTACTACCATATATGGGCTATATATGTATGTGCCGCGGGATAAGGTATGGCACACACCTATTCAAAATTTAAGGGAGTTTTTCTCCTAGAGTGAGTCGGTAGTCCGGCGTCTTACATCCCTTAAATAAACTTTCACCATTCATGGATAATGCATACAGGTGTCGGGAACGGGTATACGACAAATAAGTCACAGGTTTTAAGATTCTCAGTTGTTTTACTGCTGTTCCCCTGGTTGCAGATTTTTCCGATTCTCTATCTCTCACTTGAAAACACACCCCAAACACGATCCCTTATTTCAGTATTTTTTCAATCAAAGGTCCAACGTTCAAAGAGATTGTCTTTCACTTGTCACGCTATGTCACGCTTCTCGACACTTGTAAGGCAAATGATCCCTTCAGCAATTTTAAATATTATTGCATTTTTGAAAAGAAAATATGGGCCTCTTATAAAATGTTGTGGCCCAAATTAATCCTTGTACTTTCAAAAAAATTAGTGCTTCTTAATACAAGACAGAAAATTTTCAATTCCACAGAAATTAAAGGAATTAGCCAAGGCCGACGAGGAGAATGCTACGTACTGGCGCATTTGCAAGATGCCGTCAACTAATTACAACGATCGTGTTTCCTTTATCATTTAAGTTTTGTACTTCCAGTAGTAGTAGTTGTAGTCAAATGATGCAATCATGCAAATCGCGTATTGACGTCAGAGAAAACAAAAAATCACGAGATTGTATTCAAACAACTACCCCGGGGACCAGATGTTCTATTTTCCGGTAGGGTATGCGCAAGCAGAAACAATTGGCCTACCTGGATTACCAGGCTGCAGTTGTATGCTAAATGCTCAGCAGGGTATGCGCAAACAGAAACAATTGTCCTACCTGGATTACCAGGCTATCGTTGTATACTAAATGCTCGGTAGGGAATACGCAAGAAGAAACAATTGGCCTACCTGTAATACGAGGCTGTGGTTGTATGCTAAATGTTCGGTAGGGTTTGTGCAAGCAGAAACAATAGGCCTACCTGGATTACCACGCTGTGGTTGTATGCTAAATGTTCGGTAGGGTTTGTGCAAGCAGAAACAATTGGCCTACCTGGATTACCAGGCTGTAGTTGTATGCTAAATTCTCGGTAGGGTATGTGGAAACAGAAACAATTTTCCTACCTGCATTACCAGACTGTAGCTGTACCTTGGGTTGTAATATTCTCGATCCTCGAGTCTTCGTTCCTTCCTGCGCAGCCTTGACGAAACGAGCGGCTCTCGAAAGTCCCGTTTGATTGGTTTCGAAGACAATAAAACAGCCGGAACTAAAACACCATGTAGTTCGTTGGGTCAAGATTTTAAAAGGTAAGAATGCGCAATTCAAGCGGAAGTTCAAACCGGATCTTTCCAGGCTCGTTCGTTTCCCGAGCGACCCTGCGTACGAAGGTGTGGTAGTTAATAAATTGTCGGTGGGCCTAAGTTTGGTAAAGATCTTTCCTCTGGACCATAAATGCTCGTCCTTTATCAGCCGCTCTGAATGCGATATCAGTTCGATGGTGAGGTTCTGTTCTTGAAATTAAGTTGTTTCAATTCTCTCCGGCATTTATCAATATAATGATCTCGGGTTGAAAATTCACCCGCTGGAGGTGTCTTCATACTACTGAATCAAAATTATCTTCCTCAGACACACTCGGGTGGAGGGCGGGTTGGGTATTAGTGCTGGGAAAACAAATTTGATTCATTATCCGGGGTTATGAGATTTTCGTTAGTAGTCTATTCTCACCTGTCTCCCTCACGCCTATTGTTGAGTATGGGCACCAACAGTCTCGATCTGTTGACTAATATAATCCTAATATAAAACTGAGGTGGGTAGGGCGGGAAAAAGCCACAGAAACGAGACCTGAGAAGGATAGGCGTAAAAGGAAACGAATGAGAACGGTCAACATGTTGAATATAAACTGCTTAGCAGCTTCGAGAGAATGGCATCACTCCTTTGTCTACTCTGCCTTTTATACGCGCGAGGTGAGACCGCTGAGAATAGTGACGTCACTGACAGCGCATCATGTTTTGGCGTAGGCGTCGGAAAAAGTTTCCACTATCTTCCTTAGCCGTGAATTCATCTGTGGTTAGTGTTATGGGAACAAAATTCACGTTCTTTGCAAGTAGAAATTTCCCGGGCGATGCAGGAGCTTTCCTAATGTATAAAGTGATTGGTTTTATACCCTAGCCCTAAACAAAAGACTCAACAATTGAAACAATGACTTTGTCTTGAAAACAATAGAAGCTGCTTACAATAACAAACAAAAGTACTTTTGGATAGCTGCTACGCTGCCCGGCACAATCAAAAGGAATACGTTGTCCCGTTTGGCCACAACTTGACCGGTTCAGCATGCTTCTATTATAATAATAATAATAATAATAATAATAATAATAATAATAATAATAATAATTTTTTTTTTAATATAAAATCACTTTATTCAATTATCTATAATAGTATTTACAATCTTAAAATAATTAATTAATAATAACTAACCCTAACAACAATAACAACAATAAATTTTTTTTTCAAAAGCAAAATCTATTAGAGTCAACATTTTTCCGAAAGGTTCTCTAGTTAATATATATAATAATAATAATAATAATAATAATAATAATAATACTCATAATAATAATAATAATAATAATAACTTTATTTAAGTGTCAATGTATTTAGCACTACTGTGCTAATTGGGGACACTGCAAACAAGGAAACAAATATTGTAAATAAAACAGAAAGTTCTTAAAAATCCCAACTGGCAGGAGGCAGACCTGTTGGCTATTTACAAAGCGTGGAGGAGTTGAATTCGGGACCACCGAAGACAAATCCGTTTTAGTGGCAGGGAGGAGGACTCGAACCCGGGACCACCGGATTACAAGTGCAGCGCCCTGGCCACTAGGCCACGCTCGCCTTCTCCAAGCCATTGAAGCCAAACCGTGTCCAGAAACAAACAGAACAAAGACAAATTAGTAGTTACAAATAGTCAGCGACCTTCCATTGGACGCTTCTATTGTTTTCAAGACAAAGTCATTGTTTCAATTGTTAGTCTTTTGTTTAGGGCTAGGGCTTGTTTAGGGCTAGGTCCCTGGGGCGGGGCGATGTAGCTGGGCTGATTGTACATAATTGTTCATATAACAACCTATTAATATAATTTGGTTTTATCAACTGGGTTGATAATGTCAATTGGCCACCGTAAAGAGATTCAAGAGCTGACATTATCAACCCAGTTGATAAAACCAAATTATATTGTTATACTTCCCACCGACGCAGCACCACAGTTTCTTTAGAAACTTACCCCCTAACAACCTATTAAGTATGCCAAACGTGAAAACTTTGCTGCCGTGGGACCGACCCGGGTCCACACTATCCTGTGAGATTAATGACGGGGAAAAACGACCAAAATTATAGTGAATATATGTGATTTTCACTAACTTTTGACTTCAGTAAGTTGGAATTTTGCACCAATTTTCAAGGCGCCATTTTACAATCTTCGCGTCCTTCGGACGTGCCCACTAAACAGATAACTTACTGTTTCTTATATGGGTCTTCCTACAATTTCCTCTCCAGCCGCCTCCCCATAAAATTGGCCAATTAAAAAATACCAGTCTTTATCCGTAACAAAACCTTTATTTACAAAAAAGTAACAAAAATTTTGGTCTTTTCTTGTTGAACATCTAAGAAATTACATCGAGCGGGGCATTTTAACGTTTCTTACTTACAAGCCATCAATTGAAAAATGCTTATCAACTTGATATCGCACAAATTTACCTAAAAAAAACTAATCTCATTACGTCCATGTGAATTATATTTATTTTTCTTAATGTGACTATTTAGATATCGAGCATAAAATCTGGCTTGTGCTGTTCAACCAGAGTTTTTAGAGAATTCTTGCCTCTCTCACTGATTGCATTGCCTGACAGATATAGTCTGGTCAGTTTACAGTTTGAATGTTCAAGTGCTTTACATACACTGGCAACACCGGCATCAGTGATCTGATTACCAAACAGATATAGTGTGGTTACTTTACAGCTTGAATGCTGTAATGCTTCAGTCAACTTGGCAACACCGGTATCAGTGATCTGAGTACCCGTCAGAGATAGTGTGGTTACTTTACAGCTTGAATGCTGTAATGCTTCAGTCAACTTGGCAACACCGGTATCAGTGATCTGAGTACCCCTCAGAGATAGTGTGGTTACTTTACAGCTTGAATGCTGTAATGCTTCAGTTCAACTTGGCAACACCGGCATCAGTGATCTGATAACCACTCAGATATAGTGTGGTTACTTTACAGCTTGAATGCTGTAATGCTTCAGTCAACTTGGCAACACCGGCATCAGTGATCTGATTATAAGTCAGATCTAGTGTGGTTACTTTACAGCTTGAATGCTGTAATGCTTCAGTCAACTTGGCAACACCGGTATCAGTGATCTGATTACGATTCAGATGTAGTGTGGTTACTTTACAGCTTGAATGCTGTAATGCTTCAGTCAACTTGGCAACACCGGTATCAGTGATCTGATTACGATTCAGAATTAGAACTGTTACTTTACAGCTTGAATGCTGTAATGCTTCAGTCAACTTGGCAAGACCGGCATCAGCGATCTGATTACCACTCAGATGTAGTGTGGTTACTTTACAGCTTGAATGCTGTAATGCTTCAGTCAACCGTGCAATACTAGCATCCATGAGCTGATTACCACTCAGGTATAGTAGCCTCAGTTCGGTTACTCCACAGTGTTCTTTCTCCAGTGAAACACAAAGTCGTTTTATTCCAGATAGTGTTATAGCTGAACCTTCGATTGTCAATCGATTTACATTAATGAACTGTTCAGACCGTTCATAATGAGCCGTAGTAGCTTCCTCTTCATTCAGTTCACTAATCACATCTAACAAAAATGAAGTTGTAATGCAGTCCACATCGTTTGACGTCAGAAACCACGTATTACCATCCCGATCAGAGTAGTGACGAGGATGTTTCTTTATATGATTTTTAGCAAATTCCTTGTTTTGATATTCCTGGAGACACTTTGCTCTTAGGAGATAGGGTTCCCATCGGAATGAATCTGAAATACTTTCTAGCAATCTTTCAATTAGTTTGTCATCTCTTTTCTTTGATAAAATACCAGCCATAAACTGCAAGACCATTTCAGACACATTTTTGTCTGGAATTTCACTGTTCAACACAAACCAACTAGCAGCCAAGTACTCGTGTATCGTCAGGTGAGTAAAACTCAACTGTTTCGTGGTTTGAAAAGCAGATTTCCTGAAGGAAGGACCACAATGAAGAAGACCGCTTCCTTTCAGTTTTTCGATTTCTTCCGATCCAAACTTTTTTTCCATGTCATTTTCATCAAAAAATGACCTTTTTTTCAATAGAAGTTGAGCTGCTAACTCTGATAATTTATCAAATGTGCTTTCGACGACATCTAATGGCTTGCGTTCCACAGGAATTTCCTTTGTCTTATATTCTGACTCGGCATTATGTTTCAGTTCAAAAATGTTGACAACGTCAGAATAAATGTCGGTTGCTGACCCAGGGAGATCACCAGTGCATTTGGATTCTTGAATTGTATATTCTAAATAGAAACACATCAGAAAACATAGGACTGGGATGTGAGCAAAGCTCACAAGATTCTCATTGTTCATGACATGTTCAAGTACAGTGTTCTTCATAGATTCGTTTTCTTTGAAGTACTTTCCAATGTACTCTTTCACCTGCTGTGGAGAAAACCCTGTGATTTCCACATAACGGTCGAAGCGAATTCCTCCAATCTTATCAGATTCATCAGGTCTTGATGTTATCATAACAACAGAGTTCTTCAATATCTTTCCTTTGGCAAGTTTGGCACACAATGCGGCTACCGGCATTGCTTCTCTAGCATCATTCGGATACTGTTCTTCTGAGTTACCAGCTATGTAATCTTGCTGTGAATACTCATCAAAACCGTCCATGATAATCAAAACCTGCCCAGGGTGATTAACAAGGTATTCAAACAACGGGTTATCAATGTTTGAGTTCTCATCCAGTACTGATGAACAGTTTAAGAGCTCTCGCAAAGAAAACCGCTCATTCCCAAGCAAATTCAATTGTCGGAATGTCAACAGGTACGCAAACTTAATATCTGGGGTCTGCAAATTTTCTCGCGATTGAACTAGTTTATCATCAGCCCAATCCCGGACAAGTTTTTGAGAAAAAAGAGTCTTTCCAATCCCTGCTTTCCCAGTGAGAAGAATAGATTTGGGGTTGTGTTCAGCTTCGCTACTGCCAACAAATATCTCTTCACAGCTCTTGACCTGGGTTTTAGTGACTTGCCCATAATAGTCCAGAAATTCTCCTCTTTTCAAAGTCATATCCTTTTTACAGAGGTCCTTTCTACCATGTTGTATCAAAAGATTGGTGAATATATCATCAGTCCTGGGGTTAGAAATGGTTGAGGAGGCCATCAGTTTGGGCTGGAACTCTGTTTGGCTCCTAATAGATGCTTTCAATGCAGTTTTGGCGGCACTCACGGCTGGAAATAAGAATTTTAACAAGAAAATCGATTGTAGGGCAGTTTAGTTGATTTCACACAAAATATAAGCAAAGGTAAAGTCAGGTACCGGTACATAATTTTTCTATTGCATCACTGATCAACGAGGTACATTCAAAAATGGAAGGAAAACTAAACATTAATTTGCGAAATGTTTGTTTTTGGCATGATTTCAATTTTTTTTCTGAAAAGCATTCAGTTTGCGGATAAATGGTCATTTCTGGGAAAACCCTCCACTACTTAACCCTCCCCTAACCCATGAGAATCAGTGAGAAACATCAGCTAGGGGTGGGGTGGGTTGTCCTAGTTTGATAGCCTGTTCTATATTTTCAGCTCAGGGCGGGGGAGGGGGGGGTACT
>OX393570.1:17502623-17565123 GCA_947652115.1 Blastomussa wellsi | reverse complement strand
TATCACAGCTCACATTTCAACACAGGCGTGAGAATTTCGATCGCAGGCGTGAGTTGGCGTGTGATCAAAGTTTTCAGCCCGCAGGCGTGAGACTCACGCCTAAGGCGTGAGAGTTGTGTTAAACGTGACCCTTTTTGCAACTGGCAATGCAGCGTTTGTTGCCGTGCAAATTGCAAGAAAAATTGCCTTGTTTTTATCTTTTTTATATTTCCATCGGATAACACAATCTTTCACAGAGAAAGAGGAGGCAACGCCATTTCAATCCACTTCTTCCTTCTCTGTTCCTCACGGAGACTTGTTCACAAACAATCCCCTTACAAAGAATGGAATTTTACTCCAGGGGGTTACTCCCATATATGGGCTATATATGTATGTGCCGCGGGATAAGGTATGGCACACACCTATTCAAAATTTAAGGGAGGTTTTCTCATAGAGTGAGTCGGTAGTCCGGCGTCTTAGATCCCTTAAATAAACTTTCACCATTCATGGATAATGCATACAGGTGTCGGGAACGGGTATCCGACAAATAAGTCACAGGTTTTAAGATTCTCAGTTGTTTTACTGCTCTTCTCCTGGTTGCAGATTTTTCCGATTCTCTATCTCTCACTTGAAAACACACCCCAAACACGATCCCTTATTTCAGTAGTTTTTTAATCAGAGGTCCAACGTTCAAAGAGATTGTCTTTCACTTGTCACGCTATGTCACGCTTCTCGACATTTGTAAGGCAAATGATCCCTTCAGCAATTTTAAATATTATTGCATTTTTGAAAAGAAAATATGGGCCTCTTATAAAATGTTGTGGCCCAAATTAATCCTTGTACTTTCAAAAAAATTAGTGCTTCTTAATACAAGACATAAAATTTTCAATTCCACAGAAATTAAAGGAATTAGCCATGGCCAAGGCCGACGAGGAGAATGCTACGTACTGACGCCTTTGCAAGATGCCGTCAACTAATTACAACGATCGTGTTTTCTTTATCATTTAAGTTTTGTACTTCTAGTGGTAGTTGTTGTAGTCAAATGATGCAATCATGCAAATCGCGTATTGAGGTCAGAGAAAACAAAAAATCACGAGATTGTATTCAAACAACTATCCCGGGTACCAGATGTTCTATTTTACGGTAGGGTATGCGCAAGCAGAAACAATTGTCCTACCTGGATTACCAGGCTGTGGTTGCATGCTAAATGCTCGGTAGGGTATGTGGAAACAGAAACAATTTTCCTACCTGCATTACCAGACTGTAGCTGTATCTTGGGTTGTAATATTCTCGATCCTCGAGTCTTCGTTCCTTCCTGCGCAGCCTTGACGAAACGAGCGCATCTCGAAAGTCCCGTTTGATTGGTTTCGAAGACAATAAAACAGCTGGAACTAAAGCACCATGTAGTTCGTTGGGTCAAGATTTTAAAAGGTAAGAATGCGCAGTTCAAGCGGAAGTTCAAACCGGATCTTTCCAGCCTCGTTCGTTTCCCGAGCGACCCTGGGTACGAGGGTGTGGTAGTTAATAAATTGTCGGTGGGCCTAAGCTTGGTAAAGATCTTTCCTCTGGACCATAAATGCTCGTCCTTTATCAGCCGCTCTGAATGCGATATCAGTTCGATGGTGAGGTTCTGTTCTTGAAATTAAGTTGTTTCAATTCTCTCCGGCATTTATCAATATAATGATCTGGGGTTGAAAATTCACCCGCTGGAGATGTCGTCATACTACATTTGGGTTTTAATGAATCAAAATTATCTTCCTCAGATACACTCGGGTGGAGGGCGAGTTGGGTATTAGTGCTAGGAAAACAAATTTGATTCATTATCCGGGTTATGAGATTTTTGTTAGTGACGTCACTGACAGCGCATCATGTTTTGGCGTAGGCGTCGGAAAAAGTTTCCACTATCTTCCTTAGCCGTGAATTCATCTGTGGTTAGTGTTATGGGTACAAAATTCACGTCCTTTGCAAGTAGAAATTTCCCGGGCGATGTACAGCTTTCCTAACATATAATGTGATTGGTTTGATACCCTAGCCCTAAACAAAAGACTCAACAATTTAAACAATGACTTTGCCTTGAAAACAATAGAAGCTGCTTACAATAACAAACAAAAGTAGTTTTGGATAGCTGCTAACTGATAACTACCCGGGCACAATAAAAGGGAATACGTTGTCCCGTTTGGCCACAACTTAACCGGTTCAGCATGCCTCTATTCTCCAAGCCATTGAAGCCAACCCGTCTCCAGAAACAAACAGAACATAGACAAATTAGTAGTTACAAATAGTCAGCGACCTTCCATTGGACGCTTCTATTGTTTTCAAGACAAAGTCATTGTTTCAATTGTTGAGTCTTTTGTTTAGGGCTAGGGCCCTAGGGCGGGGCGATGTAGCTGGGCTGATTGTACATAATTGTTCATATAACAACCTATTAATATAATTTGGGTTTATCAACTGGGTTGATAATGTCAATTGGCCACCGTAAAGAGATTCAAGAGCTGACGTTTCGAGCGTTAGCCCTTCGTCGGAGCGATTCGCTCCGAGGAAGGGCTAACGCTCGAAACGTCAGCTCTTGAATCTCTTTACGGTGGCCAATTGACATTATCAACCCAGTTGATAAAACCAAATTATATTGTTATACTTCCCACCGACGCAGCACCACAGTTTCTTTAGAAACTTACCCCCTAACAACCTGTTAAGTATGCCAAACGTGAAAACTTTGCTGCCGTGGGACCCACCCGGGTCCACACTATCCTGTGAGATTAATGACGGGGAAAAACGACCAAAATTATAGTGAATATATGTGATTTTCACTAACTTTTTACCCCAGTAAGTTGGAATTTTGCACCAATTTTCAAGGCGCCATTTTACAATCAATCAGATAACTTTCTGTTTCTTATATGGGTCTTCCTACAATTTCCTCTCCAGCCGCCTCCCCCTAAAATTGGCCAATTAAACAATACCAGTCTTTATCCGTTACAAAACCTTTATTTAAAAAAAAGTAACAAAAATTTTGGTCTTTTCCTGTTGAACATCTAAGAAATTACAACGAGCGGGGCATTTTAACGTTTCTTACTCACAAGCCTTGTTATCTAACGTTAATCCATCAATTGAAAAATGCTTATCAACTTGATATTGCACAAATTTACCTAAAAAAACTAATCTCATTACGTCCATGTGAATTATATTTATTTTTCTTAATGTGACTATTTAGATATCGAGCATAAAATCTGGCTTGTGCTGTTGAACCAGAGTTCTTAGAGAATTCTTGCCTCTCTCACTGATTTCATTGCCTGACAGATATAGTCTGGTCAGTTTACAGTCTGAATGTTCAAGTGCTTTACATACACTGGAAACACCGGCATCGGTGATCTGATTACCACTCAGATCTAGAGTGGTTACTTTACAGCTTGAATGCTGTAATGCTTCAGTCAACTTGGAAACACCGGCATCAGTGATCTGATTACTACTCAGATATAGTGTGTTTACTTTACAGCTTGAATGTTCAAGTGCTTTACATGCACTGGCAACACCGGCATCAGTGATCTGATTACCACTCAGATCTAGAGTGGTTACTTTACAGCTTGAATGCTGTAATGCTTCAGTCAACTTGGAAACACCGGCATCAGTGATCTGATTACCACTCAGATCTAGAGTGGTTACTTTACAGCTTGAATGCTGTAATGCTTCAGTCAACTTGGAAACACCGGCATCAGTGATCTGAGGACCCCTCAGATATAGTGCGGTTACTTTACAGCTTGAATGCTGTAATGCTTCAGTCAACTTGGAAACACGGGTATCAGTGATCTGCTTACCACCCAGATATATAATAGTGTGGTTACTTTACAGCTTGAATGCTGTAATGCTTCAGTCAACTTGGAAACACCGGCATCAGTGATCTGAGCACCCCTCAGATATAGTGCGGTTACTTTACAGCTTGAATGCTGTAATGCTTCAGTCAACCTGGCAACACCGGTATCGGTGATCTGATTACCACCCAGATGTAGTGTGGTTACTTTACAGCTTGAATGCTGTAATGCTTCAGTCAACCGTGCAATACTAGCATCCATGAGCTGATTACCATGCAGGTATAGCATCAGTTCGGTTACTCCACAGTGTTCTTTCTCCAGTGAAACACAAATTCGTTCTATTCCAGATAGTGTTATAGCTGAACCTGTGATTGTCAATCGATTTACATTAAAGAACTGTTCAGACCGTTCATAATGAGCCGTGGTAGCTTCCTCTTCATTCAGTTCACTAATCACATCTAACAAAAATGAAGTTGTAATGCAGTCCACATCGTTTGACGTCAGAAACCCCATATTACTAACCCGACCAGAGTAGTGATGAGGATGTTTCTTTATATGATTTTTAGCAAATTCCTTGTTTCGATATTCCTGGAGACACTTTGCTCTTAGGAGATAGGGTTCCCTTGGGAATGAATCTGAAATACTTTCTAGCAATCTTTCCATTAGTTTGTCATCTCTTTTCTTTGATAAAATGCCAGCCATAAACTGCAAGACCATTTCAGACACATTTTCGTCTGGAATTTCACTGATCAACACAAACCAACGAGCAGCCAAGTACTCGTGTATTGTCAGGTGAGTAAAACTCAACTGTTTCGTGGTTTCAAAAGCAGATTTCCTGAAGGAAGGACCACAATGAAGAAGACCGCTTCCTTTCAGTTTTTCGATTTCTTGCGATCCAAACTTTTCTTCCATGTCATTTTCATCAAAAATTGACCTTTGTTCCAATAGAAGTTGAGCTGCTAACTGTGATAATTTATCAAATGTTCTTTCGACGACATTGCATGGATTGTGTTTTTCAGGAATTTCTTTCGTCTTATACTCCGACCCAGCATTATGTTTCAGTTCAAAAATGTTGACAACGTCAGAGTAAATATCGGTTGCTGACACAGGGAGATCACCAGAAAAGTTGGATTCGTTAACTGTATATTCTAAATAGAAACACATCAGAAAACATAGGACTGGGATGTGAGCAAAGCTCACAAGATTCTCATTGTTCATGACATGTTCAAGTACAGTGTTCTTCATAGATTCGTTTTCTTTGAAGTACTTTCCAATGTACTCTTTCACCTGCTGTGGAGAAAACCCTGTGATTTCCACATAACGGTCGAAGCGAATTCCTCCAATCTTATCAGATTCATCAGGTCTTGATGTTATCATAACAAGAGAGTTCTTCAATATCTTTCCTTTGGCAAGTTTGGCACACAATGCGGCTACCGGCATTGCTTCTCTAGCATCATTCGGATACTGTTCTTCTGAGTTACCAGCTATGTAATCTTGCTGTGAATACTCGTCAAAACCGTCTATGATAATCAAAACCTGCCCAGGGTGATTAACAAGGTATTCAAACAACGGGTTATCAATGTTTGAGTTCTCATCCAGTACTGATGAACAGTTTAAGAGCTCTCGCAAAGAAAACCGCTCATTCCCAAGCAAATTCAATTGTCGGAATGTCAACAGGTACGCAAACTTAATATCTGGGGTCTGCAAATTTTCTCGCGATTGAAATAGTTTATCATCAGCCCAATCCCGGACAAGTTTTTGAGAAAAAAAGAGTCTTTCCAATCCCTGCTTTCCCAGTGAGAAGAATAGATTTGGGGTTGTGTTCAGCTTCGGTACTGCCAACAAATATCTCTTCACAGCTCTTGACCTGGGTTTTAGTGACTTGCCCATAATAGTCCAGAAATTCTCCTCTTTTCAAATTCATATCCTTTTTACAGAGGTCTTTTCTACCATGCTGTATCGAAAGATTCGTGAATATGTCGTCTGTTCTCGTGTTAGAAATGGTTGGGGAGGCCATCAGTTTGGGCTGGAACTCTGTTTGGCTTCTAACAGATTCTTTCAGAGATGTTGTGGAGACACTTGCATCTGAAAAATGTAAACATTTCTAACACTCAATAATTGATGCAAAGCTGTTCTGAGGAGTTCAAGTAAATGTACATGTAATTGTACACTGAAATACATTGGAGCCTCGATTTAACAATGTGCTAAGAAACTGGGATCATTGGTTCTTTATATCAAGGTTTCGTTCTTTTGAAAAACAACCAAAATGTGTTAATAACTGTTTTTTTTTTATGCTGTTACGTGGTGCTACCAAGCATTTCTGAAACTCAACGGCGGGTGCCGGAGTTCCACCGGGTTCTTGACTATTATGCTGCCGGCTTCTCTGGTCACAGCAATCAGCTTGTGACCAAAAAGCTCACTTATAACAGCCGCCCACTCTACCAGTCGATGACACCTACTTCAAAACATTTTGAAATCCCTGCAACAAACACTACAAAGAGGACAATGCGGATCTGTAGATTTGTTGATAGTGCCAGTTTCTGCATTTATAATGAGCTGTTAACTGTGAAGTTGTTCTTACTATCTATTGTTACAGGATTAAAGGAATTTCAACCTTGGTGGTAGGCACTACATGTTGACATATCGGGGTATATTTTACGTTTGGGCTTCTGGATTGTGTTCCTTATAACAAGGGTTTCATTATACATATCCTGGGGGCGTATGTCTCGGCACTGCGTAGTGTTCTTGGGCAAGACACTAGAAGCCATCTTGGATTTAGGTAACCTTTCACGTTGTATATCACCCATTCTAGTGTCCTCTTTGTAGCTCGTGCGAATTTTGCGGGCTTATTTTTCATCACGTTTGACAACATGGCCACTAATAATAATAATAATAATAATAATAATAATAATAATAATAATAATAATAATAATAATAATAATAATAATAATAATAATAATAATAATAACGCACCTCCGCACCAGGCCACCAACTTTTTGGAATTGGCTACCACTTTAACCCATTGACTCCAGGAGAGTTTTGAAAAAACGTGTTTTTTAGGCATTTTGAACATTTTCTAGTCAGTTATAGTCTAAATATGCTTCAGATTTCTCCAAAATGCATTTGCAGAATGAAGGCATGCCAGATTTTTCACTAGTATCGCATTTAACGATATTTTAGCACCGGCATGCGCACAAATCAAAATTTACGAGAAAGTGACCCACGTCTTTAGGCTTTTCGATTTCTTTATTTTTATTTTTCGCTTTTCCTTTCTCCTTTCGTCGTATCTTTTACTGGGCTTACTTTCGGTTCTAGAATTGCCACGAAAGCATCATTGAGACGGGAAATTCTCAACATGGAGTATCCAAGGGTAAGTGAGGGAAATTTTCCTCCTAGTTTTTGGCGGAAAATTCTAAGCGTTTTTCTGCATATTTCAAGCTCCATTGGCCCAATCAATATCATCTGGGTATCATTGGAAAGCTCTTTCCCTCCTGTAGAACTGGGGTAAATGGGATTCCTATTTAGTCATAGCTGATGACATCAGAAGCGGAACAAAGGTTCATGTGGGCGGATAGCTCAAATTTGTGACGAAAGAAGCCATAATTTGATAACTTGGGTCACGTGTTTAACCCATTGACTCCTAGAGATTTTTGAAAAAGACGTGTTTTTTAGACATTTTGAACATTTTCTAGTCAGTTATAGTCTAAATATGCTTCAAATTTCTCCAAAATGCATTTGCAGAATGAAGGCATGCCAGGTTCTTCACTAGTATCGCATTTAACGATATTTTAGTTCGGGCATGCGCACAAATCAACATTTACGAGAAAGTGACCCACGTCTTTACGCTTTTCGATTTCTTTATTTTTATTTTTCGCTTTTCCTTTCTCCTTTCCTCGTATCTTTTTTATGCTTTTGTTGGCCTTTTACTGGGCTTGCTTTCGGTTCAAGAATTGCCACGAAAGCATCATTGAGACGGGAAATACTCAACATGGAGTAGCCAAGGGTAAGTGAGGGAAATTTTCCTCCTAGTTTTTGGCGGAAAATTCTAAGCGTTTTCCTGTATATTTCAAGCTCCATTGGCCCAATCAATATCATCTGGGTATCATTGGAAAGCTCTTTCCCTTCTGTAGAACTGGGATAAATGGGATTCCTATTTTGGTCAAAGCTGATGACGTCAGAAGCGAAACAAAGGTCAAGGTCTGTCACGGCCGGTTACGGCCGGTTAAGGAGTCAATGGGTTAAAATATTTAAGAGCCAAGCGGCTACCGGAAATAAAAGTTAATTTTATGCCCTGTAATTGGTCAAAATACTATGCCAGCTCTCATTGGCCGATAGGCGATAGGTGTGTTCAGATGAGATTAGTCACCTCAAGATACCCCGATTTTCACACACGGGTACGGCTAGCGCCATTTTGAATTCATTAAATGGTCATGTGATCGCGTCTTACCTGTAAAAGCTACACGTTTTCCCGGTGTAATCAGTGATTTGCACGTGAGTCCTGGTACGGGTACAGGTAATCCTAACCGTACCCGTACCCAGGCTGTCTTAACATCTCTATGGTGTAAATATGGCCGTGGCGTTTCAGATTGAGAAATCTTTTATAAAAGTAACAAAGGACTTCTGTGTTTATATACTCTTACGTCAGGGGTTGGGAGAGTTTGAGACAGTTATACAATGCATAACTTCTTGAATTCTCCCAACCTCCCTTCTGTTTAGATGAGGCCATATTAAGCTTGCTTACTGATTGGCTTAATTAAAACTCTTGCACCACCCTCTCAATCATTTAAAAGAAAGCTAAATCCAACAGTGACTCGCTTGCACATATTTGCCCGCTCTTCATGTCAGATTCCTTATTAGTATTTATTATATCGACTTTACGTATTTTTTTGCTATCACTTGGCATGCATTTTAATGCTTAGCTAGACGCATTTGCTTGATTTTTCCCAGCTGGCAATCATTAAAATATTGAAAATAGGTTCAAGAGAACTGGAAAAGAGTGTTTTAACATGACAATAATTTAATTATAAATGTTCACTCCAAAAGCCTTATTTTTTTTGGTCTCCACCTATAGCAAGCACATGCACATTGGGTTTTCCACTCACTGAAGTTTCAGTCTCATAAGCGCGTCCTACCCTGAAGAAATTTGTCTCCCAAGAAGCCCAAAATTCGAAATCTGAATAGCCACCATTTTCAAACTGTACTTGGAAGCCAGGTCATGTTTACATAAAGTCATTCCCAATCTGTCTGACTCGAAATTGGCGGAAAACAGAAAAACAAGCAACTGACATTTTGGCATCCTCACAAGCTCACTAAATGTATTTTTCCAACTGACTGTTTTCTTCCCTATCTTCACTGCCGTCAATTTCGGGGTTTGAAGCAATTGTTTGCCTCTAAAAAATATACGGTTCAAGGGCAGCCATAACGTAGAGTGGCAGTTTAAAGGCTTGCCGAAAAGCAGGGACAAAATCTCTCGGATGGAATGATGTGACAAAAACACGCTACTGAGAACTGTTTCAAAATGGTGGCAGCAATGTCAAATTTTGGGCTTCTTTGGAGATGAATTTCATTAGGAAAACCTACACTTAATAGGCTGAAACTTCGGTGAGTAGCTTAATCCTGATGCAAGCTTTTCATTGGTGTTGACAAAAAATGTTTTTCGGAGTGACCTTCTCCTTTAAAGAAAATGTGTTTGGAGTTTGAATTGAACATTATCTACAAAAATTTCTCATGCAAGTGGAGAAAAACGCCTTTGATGGGATAGCACATGGCAAAAGAAATGGTTGTTATCATTATTTTCGATATACTACCCCCGCTTTACAAATTGTGACATCAATATTTTGTAAACGGTGGAAAATAGGTTAATTAAAAAATGCTTCCTTTGCATTTAATTTATTTTGTTTTCATACACGAACCTTGATGTCCAATAGTGAAACAGATGAAAATCATGAGTGGTTTAGATATGTGATCCAAAGCACATGCAGTTTTCAATTTATCTGGGTTTTGATTGGATATCAAAAAGTCATGCACGTGACGACTTTAGCCAACTTGATTGGCTTTTTTACTGATGAATAATTAATGAGAGTTTGAGAAATACGGTATCATTAATGCTGAGATGGCTTCACAGTGCTGGTTTTGGTTCACAAAATTTAAAAAAGCCGCTTTAGACAAATAAAAATTCAGCTTGATAGTTAAACGCACAGGATACAAACAAAGGAAGCTGAACAAGCAATTAGTCCTTTCTTTTGGTTGCATTGTAATCCAAAGTATTATGGAGATTAAAACATGCAAAAGGCACCAGTAGACTCTGCCTGTACAACATTGCAGGGTTGTCAATAAGTGCCGGCGACCGGCGATATCGCCGACTAGCTACAATGTGTGGTTCCAGAAAATATCCATACGTACCCCACGGAGGGTTCTGGAAATTCCGAGGGGTGGGGGTTGTAAAAGTGAAATTTTTCCGAAGGGGAGGGGGGTTCACGAAGAGCTTTCTTTCCATAGGGTACGTGTCAATTTCGATCGAATAAACAAATGCAAAACTTACCCACTTTTTGGCCAAAAAATAAAGCGCTCTGTTCGTTACAAATAATGTCAGTAATATTCTCAGTGCTATATTTTTCATGGTGGTTACGCCTTCTTGCAACCTTGATACGTTTTCATGTTTCACACTCGGGGCAGAATTGCAAATAATAAAATGGCAGCCACTCAGAATTGTCACCAGTTCACTTGAAGTCATCACCAGTTCCCCGACGTTTTAAGCTTGGCAATAAATCTATCGACTATATCTCTCTCTCGGACCTCTCTCGGATTAATATTTTTGCACGAGTCTGTAAACGGCGAAGCATATGAGTGGAGATTCAGCTGGCCTGCAGAACTGTTCGAAAAAATTATATTCATTCTGATTGGCATGTGAATTTCAACATGATCTCCATCCGTTTTGACGAAACACACGAGCTACTTGACAGCAATGACAAGATAACCGTCGTCCACCAAAAAAGGTAGCCACACAGGGTGATTCAAATAACTTTTTTTGTATTAATGAATCATGAACAGTGTTTTAAAACATTTAAACCAGCGACAGAAATTCTACCATCGTTCAGCATTTTCATGAACAGCCAACTTTTTCCCACGTCTTGACACGCGAATCTTTTGGCGGGTCTGAGAACATGTTGCGTGACACTTTCCTGTTCATGAATCATTTGATACGAATCGTTGACCAAAGAAGTCTAGACAGATGAGGACGCTTAAAAATGCATATTTTTCAAAATAATGAGTTAAAAGTATTCTAAAACATTACACCTGCAATAGACAAAAACATTATGGAGGAAGTAATTTGATTATGTTGTTGTGAATCGTATAATTTTCGTGAATATTTAACATCGAAAAAACTTGACCTAGTGTGAATGAAAAGGTTTTCCAGTTGAATTACAAGTGTTCTTTTATAGCTAAAATTTGAGCGCTTTTGCAGTTTTTGTTCCTTGGTTCATTGACTTTGCTATTTTAGAGGTTCATTTTGAGGTTCAACGAGCTAACTAATGTGGCAAATATCTCGAATACAAGTAAATAAATATGTTCAATGCAACAACATATTGTTTTAGCTTTTCCTGTGACCCCCACCCTGGAATGGAAATTCCAAGGGGTAGGGGGTCTAGGTGTAAAAACCCTCTGTGGGTAGAGTATGGATATTTTCTGTAACCACACAATTTGGCGGAGATACGCAGGAAAAAAAGCGTTCATTACAAAAAAACACTTAAAAAAGGGCCCCCAGTGCCGTCTACTTTCAAAATATCTCCGCATACTTCAAATCTTATTGACAACCCTGAATTGTTATTTAAAATCATACACTAACCTTCCAACTGGTCTCTTTTTTCAGGACTGACAATGAAGTCATCTAGCTTTCTACTGAGCTCATCTAATTTGTCCTTTATGCTGGCCTCGTCCTTCACCCACTGTCTTAGAAGATCTTGGTAGTGTTCCTCAATATCAGGATCCATACTTTCTTTTCCAAGGTCATCAATGGCATCTTGGTAGCATACTCCTCCCAGTCGCACCAAGGTGTCTTTGATGTCATTCCAGTAGACAGTAAATGTTGCATCGTCAACTGAAGCATTAGTCGCATGACCATAAACTGTGTTCCTGAAGAACTTGATGCGAGCAATGTCGGCCTCCGGGGTTACGTCTGTTATCAGAGGAAGGTTATCCCATCCAGTTGTAGGAGGAGACAGACTGCATATGTTCCTTAGAAGAAGTACCAGTAGAGTGGTGTCAAAGCTCCTTGATGAAACTGAAGATTTGATGGCAGGATACAGTTTGCCCCATTGTGATGGATTTAGGATTTTTTTCTTTCGAAGTGATTGTAACTGACCATGGACTGTAGGATCTGCCAAAACTGCGTGTAGGCTTCCAGGGGGTCGCACCCTGTCAAAGGTCTCTCTTAGAACCTGTGATCCAACATCAACAAGAAGGCGACACAATCGGGCGTAATTAGTTGTTTCTTTAGTGAAAGGAAACGAGGGTACTGCGCAGGCCATAATGACAATGTCCTATAAAAGAAAAAAAATAGAGACTGATAGCTAGGAGTGAAATAATTATTAGCGAAGGTAAATGTAAGTGTCACTGAATGAATCGTAATACATGTTATGGCCTGGTAAACTACCTTATTCTAAATATGTGGAATCTTCTAGAAAATAACCATACCCACACCCCCACACACATAGAAGGCTTTTTGCTTTGCGCTCCCCACCCTCTCACAAATTTCCATTCCAAGGGTTTGTTGGCTGACCACTCACTCCCACCCCCAAGGAAAATTCCATTATTTTTAACATTGACTACTTTACCCCGGGAAAATGAGGGCCGGTATGAAGCTCTTTATAACGTCCCATAGTATTGGCCGCGAAAAATGATAAACAAACAAAAAAAAGTAACAATGGACCCTAACCCTAAAACAATAGAGCTGCTGAGGGATAGGTTCTTGGCTCTTTTGTCACTATGTCAAACACCCCTATTCTTGGGCCCTTGAGTTTTGTCAAATTCCTTACTATTCCTCACCCATGGGAAGAGATTAACTCAAATCCCTGGGGGTATTCCCAGCCCCCTTCCCTGGGACTAAACATTGACAGATGTATACCATATTTACCCGTGTACTAGTCGAACTCGTTTATAAGTCGACCCCCTAATTTTGGGGTCAAAAACTAAGTTTTCTTCATTTTATTGGAAAACGTAAATACATTGTATTTCTTAGAGTTGTTGTTCAGGTAAGTACTATGGACATACGAAACAACCATCACAAGTTTAAATGTGAGGTTTTAATATTCTTGCATGTCTGCAATCGTTTTAACAACACACGTACATGTGGGAATTTTATCCATAATGTTTGAAACAGGCTTACAAAATCAAATATACCAATTCCTAGACTACGAGTAGTCGGTTTTTGTTCCTGAAATCCTACGCGCGAGGGACTGAGTTATTGGGGAAAGAAACGAGGAGGGAATGGGGAGAGGGAAATGACACTCGTCGCATGATTGCTCGTTGTATTCTAAATATGTGGAATCTTCCAGAAAATAACCATACCCCCACCCCCACACACATAGAAGGCTTTTTGCTTTGCGCTCCCCACCCTCTCACAAATTTCCATTCCAAGGGTTTGTTGGCTGACCACTCACTCCCACCCCCAAGGAAAATTCCATTATTTTTAACATTGACTACTTTACCCCGGGAAAATGAGGGCCGGTATGAAGCTCTTTATAACGTCCCATAGTATTGGCCGCGAAAAATGATAAACAAACAAAAAAAAGTAACAATGGACCCTAACCCTAAAACAATAGAGCTGCTGAGGGATAGATTCTTGGCTCTTTTGTCACTATGTCAAACACCCCTATTCTTGGGCCCTTGAGTTTTGTCAAATTCCTTACTATTCCTCACCCATGGGAAGAGATTAACTCAAATCCCTGGGGGTATTCCCAGCCCCCTTCCCTGGGACTAAACATTGACAGATGTATACCGTATTTACCCGTGTACTAGTCGAACTCGTTTATAAGTCGACCCCCTAATTTTGGGGTCAAAAACTAAGTTGTCTTCATTTTATTGGAAAACGTAAATACATTGTATTTCTTAGAGTTGTTGTTCAGGTAAGTGCTATGGACATACGAAACAACCATCACAAGTTTCAATGTGAGGTTTTAATATTCTTGCATGTCTGCAATCGTTTTAACAACACACGTACATGTGGGAATTTTGTCCATAATGTTTGAAACAGGCTTACAAAATCAAATATACTAATTCCTAGACTACGAGTAGTTGGTTTTTGTTCCTGAAATCCTACGCGCGAGGGACTGAGTTATTGGGGAAAGAAACGAGGAGGGAATGGGGAGAGGGAAATGACACTCGTCGCACGATCGCTCGTTGCACTCTAGGAAAAGAAAGAGACTGCTCGTAGTCTAACTAATTCCACAGAAACCTTTCTAACTGTGAAAGATGAAAAAGCAGCTTTAGCAGGCAGGCAAAACACCATAGAAGGTCAATAATCTTTGAGAACGCTTGAAATTTAGCAGGCAGGCAAAACACCATAGAAGGTCAATAATCTTTGAGAACACTTGAAACAGTGCCAGGGTACTAACCAGGGAGTTCAAAGCGAGAAAGATGTTTATCTAAAGTAGATTTACAGCTTTATTTACCAGAAAATGTCAGTTCTTTATTCCGAAATTGTGCCAGGGAGTATCTCAGGGCTTGACTTTAGAAAAAAAAACCTTGGGGCCAGCTGGCTCCTAAGTTTTAAGATTTGGTCACCAGCACAAATTTTTTGGTCGCCAAAAATTTTCAGCACTTCGGACCAAAAGCCAAAACTTTTTTCTTGAAGGTTTCCGCAGGTTTTCGTGTTCATTTATGTGTGGCAACTGCACGCGGCAATTCCATGTGCGTGTGTGTGAAACTATAATTTCAATTTGCAACCGGTGGGAATTGGAAGAGTTCAAAACGGCATGCAAGCTTGTATTCAATCGTTTTTGGAACCCTTTAGTCTCTTCCTTGTATTTTATGTACAAACCAAACCAAACAAAACGTTACATTTGAAAGTAGGTCGTAGCGAACATAAAAATAATTTCAATGCTGAAATACGCCTTGCTTATTCAAATTGGTTTTATCATCTTTCTTTTTTTTTTGCCGTTTAAGCAGTTTATTTCAAGTCAACCTTTTTTCAAGTCGAAGTCTTTGAAGCATCCATCTTTGTTTTGGGGCATACTAGCTTGAAATTACCTCAACGAAAGATGCACGTGCAGGAAGCCATGCATTTATTATCACACCTCCCAAAGCACTATGGGAGCCAACTAACTACTTCATATAACATCTCCCTTTTTTACAAAATATGAAAAAGAAAAAAAAACTGAAACAAGAACAAAACAAAAGAAAATAATTTTTACAATCAGATGAAGCTATCCAGAGAGCAGGCAAAAATGTCTAGTAAGGTGTCCTCTTGCTCTCGCTCAACAAATATAAATGTTAAATAAAATGTCCTCTTGCTCTAACTCAACAAATGTCCACAGTTCAATATGTGCATAGCGCCATAATATAGTTCATTGTCTTTATGTCACAAAATCCTTAAGTTTAGACGGGCACACACTAGCTCTCCCACTTCAGGTAACAGTCAGTTGTGGTCGACTGGTCTCGGTGTCCTCTGTTGCAGTGACCTTTGACTGAGGGCAGACAGAATTGGGCGTCATCAACTGTGTTTGCTTGGGATCTGACTGGACATCTGATGACTTGGGCGGCATCCCCACATCTGCAGTTGTAGTCTGGTCTGTTGAACTGCAGTCGGTAATCTCAGACAGAATTGGTACTTGACTGGAATCTTGACGAAGGAACTTACGATTTCGTCGGCACAAGTTTCCACTCTCTGTTTCAACAAGGTAGGACCGTGGTCCAACCTTTGCAATGCAGGATCCTTTCTCCCATGGTGCTTTAGGATTCACTGCAGGCTGAAGTCTTACTGGCTCTCCTACTTGGAGCGCTGGCAGAGGTTTTGCATGCTTGTCATATGCTGCTTTGGCTTGCTGCCTTTTCCTTCTGATGTTGTCATAGACTCCATCTGCAACCTCAGGCTTGAGCAATGCCTCAGCTGTTGGAATGGCGGTTCTCGTCCTTCGGGACATCAATTTTTGGACAACACTTAGTCCGTTGGTGTCCGGTGTGTTTCGCCACTCTAGCAGTGACATATACAGATCTTTGTTGTCTCGCTTTGCATTTTGGACAAGATTTTTTGCAATTTTTTCTGCTGACTCTGATTTACCATTACTTTGACTATGTAACGGCGAGCTGGTGATGTGCTGAAATTCCCATTCGCGAGCAAACTTGGCGAACTGTGTGCTGGAATACTGCGGACCATTGTCGGTCACCATGTCAGCAATACCATGACGAGCAAAGTGGCGCTTGGTTGCTTTGATCACTGATTCTGAGGTGGTATCTGGTAACAAATCTAGCTCAAAATAATCGCTGTAGTAGTCCAGTCACTAAATAGTTCTCACCACCCACAGTGAATAGATCTTGTCCAACTTTTGACCAAGGACTTTCGGGAATCTTGTGCGTCATCAGTGGTTCTTTCTGTTGCCTGGCTAAGAAGTCATTGCATACTTCACAGTGTTGGACTTGATCCTTAATTTGGCTGGCCATGCCTGGCCAGAATAACACATCACGGGCTCCACGGACACAAGCATCAGGTCCAAGGTAGCTGGAATGCACTCTTGCAATCATTTGAGATCTCATTGAAGTAGGAACGATGACTTTCATTCCTTTAAATAGGACTCCATCTTGAACTGTCAGCTCCTCTTTGTAGTTCCAATACTCGCGGCTGCAGACGGGAACTTCCTCTTTGGTTTGTGGCCAACCGGTCATAATTGTGTTCATAAGACTTTGCAATGCAGCATCTGCGATTGTGCACTGCTTGATCTGATGATGAGTACCCTCAGATAGATGCATGTAGTCCACCTGATTGATGTCAGCAATTTCCTGAAACAACTGTTGTTCCTGGCTCAGCTGGAAGATCTGGTACTCTGGCATTTTTTCCTGTTTGCCGTGATCAATTTGAAGATAAGCTCTGCTTAACATATCTGCGATGTACATCTGTGATCCAGGAAGGTGCTTTACGTGAAGATTGTACTTCTGTAGTCGAAGAAGCATCCTCTGCAACCGTTTGGGTGCGGAATGTAAAGGCTTCTTAAATATGGGCACCAGTGGCTTGTGGTCGGTGTCCACAGTTGTTAGTTCTCGACCTTGCAAGTATTGATTGAAACGGTTGCACGCGAAAACTATAGCCAAGCATTCTTTTTCTATCTTGGCGTAACGTCGCTCTACAGCTGACAATGACCTGGAGTAGCGTTGCTCCCAAGCCGGACTCTGATGCATCGCACTGGATTGTGGTTTCACTGGTGACAACATAATACTTGTTGTTGGAGCTCTCTTTGTCAAGCTTCACTTGATGGAAGCCATCCTTAGCATCCAAGACAGAGAAAACTTTAGCTTTAACGAGCCTTGGTAAAACTTCTTCAACTGTGGGCATTTGATACTATACTCTTTATAGCTCGTTTGAGGTCTCGTGGATCTATGCACACTTGTAGCTTTCTAGGTTTCTGTACTGCTACTAGGCTGCTTATCCAGTCGGCTCAGTTTCTCTGATGATAATGCCCTGCTTTTCCATTGCACCAATCTTTTCTTTCAGTTTTGCTTTAAGAGGTACTGGAACCTGCCGTGGAGCATGCTGAACAGGTTTGACTTCTGGATCGACCTCTATGTGATACTCACCAGGCAGACAGCCCAAACCAGTGAACATGTCATTGTGGTCTCTCATAAGTTTGTCAAATGAGAGAGGTTCATACTGCTTACTGCTCAGCGAGTGAATAGGCTGTTCTGGTCCAAGAGTAATCCACCCTTGTTCAATGCATGTGTTGCCACCAATGATGGGCCAAGGTGCATTCTCCAAGATATCAAAGGATAGCTTGCATTTAGGGCCGTTGTTCAGACTCACTGTGAATGCGTAAGATCCTAATGGCTCAACCACACGATCATCGTACAATCTTATCTTTCCACCAGGACGGTCTAACTTAACCTCACCATTCTGCAATATGTACAGGAGGTCTGTGTAAGACATTGCACTGCACGATGCTCCAGTGTCCAACTGAGTTGTGACTTCAGGGGCGTACTCGGTGTGGAACGTAAGTGGAACCATGAATGAAGATCAGCCCATATTGCTTTTAACGACCCCAACTCGTTCAATGACGAAGATAGATTCATCGGATTCGGTTTCTGAACCACAATCTGAATCACTGCCTCCTTCAGCATATCCTTGCGTTGTGCTTGTTTGATGGACTTTGTTGGTAGAAGAACTCAAGGCTTGCTTCTTTTCTTGGCACTTCACTGCAAAATGTCCCTGTTTACCGCAATTAAGACAAGTTTTGCCAGAAGCTGGACATTTGGATCTATCATGCGGATGATTGATGCCACAGAATTTACATGCTGCCTTAGGAGTAACTTTGTCACGATTACCATGTTTTGATTTCTTTCCACGACCATGATGACTGTGTTTTTCTCTTCTGAAATTCTGTTTGCCTGCTGCATGTACGGCATTAACAGGGTCAGGCAGTACATCTTTTAGCTGCTCTTTGTGCCTTCTTGATAGTTCGCTAGCTCTATGCATCTTGCCAAACTGGGAACTGGGCGTTCCCTTAGCAGCCTGTCGCGTGTGCCTGAATCTTGTGTGCCTATAACCAATCTATCACGTATTAGACTTTCACACAGACCCTTAAATTCGCAGGACTCTGCCAATTGACGTAATCTTACAACATACTGATCAATAGTCTCATGTTCACCTTGATTGGCAAATCCAAATTTGACTCTTTCAAATAAGAAATGTTTTTGGGGCATGAAATGATCGGCTAAAGCGGTCAGAATCTTTTCTGGATCTTTCTTGTCTCCAGCAGTTAGGGTTGTAAGGCTGTTCATTACCTTAACGCACTCAATTCCCATCACATTACACAGGGCACCCGCTTGTATCTCTTTTGATTTCTTGTCTAATTCAGTGGCGGTTGCATAAAATTGTCACGATTGCTGAAATAATTTCCAGTTGGTGGAGTATTGGTGGAGTATTATGTCTTTCACATTCATATTCGGTGGTGGCGGTATGCTGTAAACTGACATGATAAAATAAACCTTGTACTCACAGTTCCAAAATGGCAGCCTCTGAACTTCCACGTGCTCGATGCGTAACACGCTGCTACGCTGCAAAAACGGAGTAACTTGCAATGAAATAGCTCTCCTTGTACTTGTCTACTTCTAGAAGATGTGTTTACTGACTTTGTTTACTTCTGACACCATGTTTTGGGGCATACTAGCTTGAAATTACCTCAACGAAAGATGTACGTGCAGGAAGCCATGCATTTATTATCACACCTCCCAAAGCACTACTTCATATAACAATCTTGACGAGTCGCGTAAGGCGCAAAATTCGATAGCATGCCGATGTGCTAAATACGGTAATTGAATTACACAAGCGGGAATAAATACAAATGTTGAAAGTCAAAAGCGGGCTATTTTTGTTAAAACATGAGATACATTGCATGATTGGAAGAAAAGTTAAATTGACATACTATGACCAAAATACTAACCGCTTTTTGGGAAACCTAAAAATAGCTTAACTGGAGAGAATGCGAAAGTTTTCGTGTTACAGCAAGACAAGAAGAAATCCGATATCTCCGACAAAACAAAACACAAAATGCTAATGCGTGTGTCCGAGGTTTGCGTTTCGGCCGTTTACGATCTACTATCAATGTATTTTATTCTTTCACATGCTCTTAGGGACTACAACATATTGGAAATGAAAAAGAAAACTATAGTTTTATTCATGAGAAAGCCTCGACAAATATACAGTCGCTACATGCATTCAGTTTCTGGTTAACTCCCTATTCTTTTCCTACAACATACCGCTAATTGTATCGTGAAAACGAATGTTATTTGTTTTAAAATGGATAGACCATAGTTTACAATCAAATGGTAAAGAATTTTTCTTTTTGCAAAAATCTCATTTTAGGAACAAATGTCACTTTCGGAATGCTTTCAACCAAACATGTAGATAACTGATTTCACAATAGTAATTATAGTTAAGGCGGTTTAAACGACTTTTTACATGAAAGTGATAAGAAATTACATTCCTCGTGGTTTACAATTAACAATTATTCATTTCTTCCTGGATCTTGGGAAATGAAAAAATAATAACTTTGCGGTGGCCACACTGGCGACCACACGTGAAAAGTTAGTCACCAGCGGACTATTCCAGTCCCATTGGCGACCTCACAGGTCGCAACGTCAAGCTCTGTATCTTCAATACTCAGGTCTACATAAAGAAGATAAATTTTAAAGCATTTCAACTTGAACTGCTAGTTTAGACGCAGACCGCTAAGCGAAGGACTTGTATCATTGTTGCGTTCGAAGAACGCCTCCTAATCGTGTAAGTCTCGCGGGATGTCTTGCGGGTGTGATCATGATGCCAGGCGATTTCAGGGTTTGGGCGCCATCTTGGACTGGCTGGCTGGCACAAATAGCCTTGATATCATGTTCGTGCTTTGTCGAACTGCTTTCGCACTTGTATTGATTTATTTAGATGATAGAAGCAACTCATCAGAACATCAGAAGCTTGCCCACTGCTGGTGTCTTTTCTAGGAAACTGATGCTGCAATTCGCCCAAGCAACACATCACATTATAAAACTCAGGTGCTTTTCATTGGAGATCCACAATGAACTTCTGTCTGCATACAGAGTTATGACACTCTACTGTTCAAATCAGCCTTATTGTTATCCAAGAAGAACCTTGTAGCAAAGACTGTACACTCCTGGTGCGAATATATAACAGCAGATTTCGATCAGCGCCGTGACAGTCTTTGTAATAGTGAATTTTATGTTTGCATTTTAGCCTGCATGTGTTCCCTTGGCAGCGTTGATTTGTTTACATTTGGCGTCTTGAGGTTTATGATTATTTGGCTACTGCTACTACTTGCTGATTTTTTAATGTTTTGGCTGACAATTAATCAGTGCAGTCCACAGTCTGCGGTTTTATGTACATGGTCTGCAACTTTGTATCGGAGTGTACCGAAGGCGTCGAACGCACTCCTAATCTTTGATTATTACTAGTTTATAAGATGTTTTGGATAATATTATAAAGACAATTGTTATGCTAATAATTTGTGCAAAATTTATTTTACCGGTGCTTGCGTCTTAGTTTATAAGTCAAGGGCGATTTTTTGGACTGATTTTTAGGCGGTGAAAGGTCGACTTATACACGGGTAAATACGGTAATTCTACTGAAGAATTGAAGGGCTAATTATGAGCTGCCATCAACAATTTCAATTAGATTACCCACAGCCCCATCCTGTGGTGAAGGACATTACAAAATACATGAAATTTCAGATCTTTCATGTTATCAGGAGAATCATTGTAAGGCGCAGCAGTACAACATTTGTGAAAGCTATTTGTTGCTGCAGTGGTAAAGAGAACGACAGCCATATTTCAGTTGCAGGGCCCTGTGCCTCGCTTTCATACGACTTCCGGCTTACGGCCTCGATGCGTTTGTACTTTGTACAAAGCGCGAATCGACATAAATATGCTGTTATGGCGCTGATTACTTCTTCATACCCCACAAGGTCAAAACAAAACTGAAGCCGTTCTACGTCTATGCCAATTTCTTGGTAGAAAAGTTCTGAAGCGCGAATTGTAGAAAGCGAAAGTGAAGCAATGCAGATGGTCAAAATACTCGTTACTGTCTGGCAACAATTCTTGCGTTGCCAACAGTTACACGCACCCAAAAAGCAACAAAGATTAAAAAGCAAAGTCTAAAAAAAGTAAAACACTAATTACCTAACAGCAAATTGCTTTCCTTTGGGAATACAGAGTACTTTTATACACTTGCAACTTCCGCCACACCTTCGCTGCCACCATTACATCAACTATGGAACTTGTCCTCCCCGAGGAGGCGCAATGCTCGATTTTGATTGGTCGAAAAAGAGAGGGCGGCTAGCACAGGACACCCATCCTCCTACACCTCTTCTGAAAACCATTTCACGCAAAAATAGTTGGCCTTTGCACGCATCACGAAAAATTCGAGAAGCAGTTCACGGAAAAAGGCAAGCAATCACGTTTCACGTAAAATTGCAAAGGCTAAATCAAAGATGTATTTAAACATTTTACCACATTACCGAATGTGCCATCTTTTGGTAATTTCAGACTCTCCTCGTCGTAAAAAAGCAACCAAAAGACATATTAACACTAGGTCCTCCTGGTTCACTGTCGCTGTGGTTAGTTCTCAGTCCTCCATCCAGAATTGGCAGGCCGTGCGCTTTTTAAATCTAGTCCAGTGTACTTTACGAGCTTTAATGACGCTAAAATCTAAAAAAAGTGAAAAAAATTATTCCCGCAAAAGTCGTTGGTTCGCAAATCACGCGCAAGTAAATGCATATTTCACGGATCACGGAAAAAAAGAGAAAACCAGTTTCCCGAGGACGGAAAAATATAGATTCACGAATGACGAAAAAAATAAAGCCATTCACGCTTCACGCAAAGCAAAAATGCCCATTCCCAAAAAAAAGTATAGGGGACCCTCAACCCAGTCGGTCCGATCGATATGATCACGACACAACAATGACGGCTGTCGTGTTACACATAGAGAGGATTGCCTGTTAAACTTAGGCTTTAATCACCTAATCTCGTACCAATGTAAAACAACAAAACATGGCGGCAAAGTGCTCTGAGTCAACGACGAAAAGCGCAGGCTCATAAATACAAGCGACTAACGACTTCATGTAACAACACGAAATATAACAATATATAATGCCACGCACTATGAGTTCCTATAACGGGGTGCAGCAATTATACTACATTCACCCCTTTCGTTTAAAGATCAAGTCTAACAACTGGATGACGAACTCGTTGGGAGCGGCGCAAAGGTACAGGCTTCACATTCCGTTCAGGTACAGGTGCAGGTCTGGGGACAGGTGCAGCCTGCTCCACATTCTGTTCAGGTACAGTTGCAGGTTCAGGGATAGTAGAGGGATCTGCATCTGAAATGGGACTCATTTCTGGTTCTGTATGGGCGTTCTCTGCTGCCTCTGTGGTCTTTTCTGGTGATGGCGGAGGCTGAACTACTTCTGTGTGACCCTTTGGTGCAAGGTGCTTTGTGGCTACTGTCGTCTCCCGACCATCCGCATAGCGCACATGCGCGTAGTGAGGGTTCGCTTGGAGTAATTCCACTTCATCGACTAGAGGGTCCATTTTGCTGGTGCGCACCTGGCGTTTGATATACACAGGTCCAGGAGTAGCTAGCCACGTGGGAATGGAGGCGCCAGAGGACGACCGGCGTGAAAAACCAAAGAAGCGCTCGTGTGGTGTTTCATTTGTGGCAGTACACAAAAGAGAGCGGACAGAATGTAACACATCAGGTAGTACGTCCTGCCAATTCTTTAAAGGCAGTTTCTTGGATTTCAAACTCATCGTGATCGCTTTCCATATCACGCCATTACATCTCTCTGCTTGACCATTCCCTTCTGGGTTGTAACTTGTTGTCCGACTGTACTTATATATTTGTCCTATACAGTCTGGTTGTTTGTCTGGCTATCTAATTGTCTGTCTTGTCTGTCCACCTGTTTTTGTCTTTGTTCTTTCCCTGCTTGTCCTACTGTTTGTCTGTAGTAATTCTATACATCAACTATATTTTAAGAATATATTTTTAATATCTCTATATATACTTTATTTAATTCTACTGTTTGTCTGCAGCAATTTTATACATTAATGATATCTTAAGAATATTTTTTTAATATTTTTATATATACTTTATTTAATCTTATATTATATCCATTATATTAATTTATAGTGTCCACAATTAGCTCTTAGCTAAATACCCTGACACTCAAATAAAGTTTATGTATGTATGTATGACTTGAAGCTACCCCTTTTGATGTCAGGAATTCACGCAACTCTCTGCTCATGAATGAAGCTCCGCGGTCAGAATGGACATATGCCGGCATTCCAACAAGTGAGAATAGCGACGTAAGGCACTTGAGGACTGTACTGGTAGACACATCAGGACAAGGAAACACAAACGGAAACCTGGAGTACTCATCAACCACCATGAGGAAGTATTTGTTACCGTTGTTTGTCGGAAGAGGGCCTTTGAAGTCGATGTTGATCCTCTCGAATGGCTGGGTGGCTTTGATGAGGGGGACCTTCTCAGGGCGATAAAATCGCGGCTTGCATTCGCAACAAACAGGACACTGGCTTGTCATATTCTTTATCTCATCAAGAGAATAAGGTAAGTTCTTGGTTCGTACAAAATGGCTTAGCCTTGAGACGCCTGGATGACAGAGAGACTCGTGAAGCTTGTAAAGTGAGTCATTAGATGCAGCGGCGCATGTAGCCCTGGACAGCGTATCAGCAGGGATGTTATCCTTTCCGGGGCGATAGATGATATCAAAACTGTAGCAGGAGAGTTCAAGTCTCCAACGCAAGAATTTCTCATTCTTTATCTTCCCTCCATGACGCTTGTCAAACATGTAAGATACTGATTTCTGGTCAGTTTTTAAGACGAAGTGTCTTCCAGTCAGGAAGTGTCTCCAATGCCTTACAGCTTCTATTATAGCCTGGGCTTCTTTCTCTATGGATGCATGCTTCAGTTCACTGCCTTAGAGGGTTCGCGAGAAGAAAGCGACAGGTCTTCCATTCTGGTTTAGTGTGGCCGCTAGTGCTACTTCTGACGCATCCGTTTCAACTTCAAATGGGATGGTCTCATCGATTGCGGTGATAACAGAATCTTCTATTGTCTTCTTGAGATTTTCGGGAAAGAGGGAATGAATTGAAATTGGCAAGCGGCTTGATTCGATCTGAGAACCTTGGGATCCATTGTGAATAGTAGGAGAATAATCCTAGACATCTATTCATGGACTTCGAATCATGTGGAATGGGGACTTCACGCAGGGGTCGTAGACGTTCCGGATCAGGCCGAATGGTACCCTCTTCGATAATATATCCAAAGATGGGGAGGCGCCGGGTTGAGATTACACACATGTGTCAGCATTGTAGTTAAGGTTCTTGCGCTTGGAAGTGTAGGAGACCAGGCTGCAGCAGACACTTTATTTTTGCTGATCTTCCTGCTACGGCAAACTTTTGCAAAATGGCCTCTTTTCTGGCATTTTGAACAAATTGCATCTCGAGCTGGGCACTTTGAACGAGGGTGATTGGCGTTTCCACAGAAAAAGCAAGTTGAGGCATCTGAATTCAAACCTACTGCAGCTAGTGTGTTGGGATCTGACTGCTCTTGAACCTCTGTGTGATCAGTGGAGAGTGGAACTGCTGCATTGACAGAAGAAGGAGGAATAGAGTAAGATTCTGAATTAACAATAGCTGATTCTAGAGAGCGAGCTTGGTCAAACATGGTCTTCAAATCTAGCGTGTTATTCTCCAGTAATCTCTGACGAATCAAAGGAGATCGTAAGCCAGTGATAAAGGCGTCCCTTATACTTTCTTCCCGATACTTTGCAGCAGTAACACTTTGGAAATTGCAATCTTTGCTAAGCGATTTTAGATCTTGAAGATATTCATCGAGTGTTTCGTGTGGCTGTGGAGCCTGTACCTTGTACCGTAAAAATAATACCCTGTACCGTAAAAATAATTATAAGTTAGTTGGAGACTGATTGTCACACTTTTGAACTCTTATGTGCAACTTGTAACGCATAAATAGAGGGGGTAAGTTTCTAAAGAAACTGTGGTGCTGCGTAGGTGGGAAGTATAACAATATAATTTGGTTTTATCAACTGGGTTGATAATGTCAATTGGCCACCGTAAAGAGATTCAAGAGCTGACGTTTCGAGCGTTAGCCCTTCGTCGGAGCGAATCAAGGAATTGTGCGTCGTGTGTTTTTATATACAGAAAGATGGAGCTTCGCTATTGGCTGGTGCCTGGTAACGTGAAAACTTCGGAATAAATTAGTTGAATGAAAAGCGTTCGTTGATACCGTGAGGATTAAGAGTGCCGATTTGAAAAATAAATTTTTGTTCTAGAGTTTTACGGCTTTCCGTAACGCACCCGAGAGTCACCCGACGGCAGTTTTTCATCCCATGTCCTGATATTGTTTATAAATTTCGAAAGCTCCTCATTCCATCCCACACCTTTCTTCTCTAGGTTTCTCAGTGACACTTCTTCACAAAGAATCTTCTTAAAATATACTTCTGCTTCAAGAGTGTGGCGTCATTACTTATATAGAGGATATTACATGGCCGCGCCTGCCTCGTCCCAAGGCGCCTCTCGGTCAAGGCGGGAAATTTGGAGCGCGGGGATCCCACAACGCAAAGGGAACCGCGTCAAATCAATCCCAAAACGCAAAGCGCACCCGAACGAGTGAAATGTTCTTCAATACGAGACGTGAAATTTCGCATCTCCAAGCGGCCATGTAATATTCTATTGATTACACCAGTAAAATTCCAAAACCTTTTCGTTTACGCTACGAAATGCGCCATTTGTTACATAGCCATAGCAACGGTGTTATCTCTAACATGTCTAACATATTATCTTCACGTGTGAAGATATCATGTTTTCGCACTGCAAACCCCTAATAACCCCTTTGTTGGAGGCTATGCAGCCAAGGGATTAGCCAAGCTCGACAAGGAGAACGTACACGATTCAAAATGTGATATGGTTTTTATTTCTCTAAGTTTTCGAAATAAATTGGGCAGATGCTGCCGCCAAGGCCAGTGAAAACAACCAAAAAGAAAAGATAGTCCAACACAGACACCCGAGGTTCTATTTTCCTTTCGTGATAAACGATGATACCGCGAAAGCGGGCTTTTCCAGCGCAGAAAAAAAGAAACAAAGAATACAAAAAGTAGGAAAAAATTTCCACTGAAAACTACGCTAACAAATTTTAAAGGCAAACTCAAAAGCGATCTCTTGCAAAATAATCATCTCAAATATTAATAAAACACAAACATCTGAATGCTACAGTCTACAAACTGAACTACTGAAAGTCTTAGCTAACAAAGGGCTTTAACGAAAGAACACAACCAGCGCGAACAACAAGCTTGTAATCGTGTTAAACAGGGCTGGCACAAGAGTCGAGATACCATCTGTTGGAGGGGGAGTCGTGGGAGAGACGTCCATTTCATCCCAGCCGGGTGCAGCGTATCCTATCTCCTCACGCTGTTTCACCATCCATTTACGGAGAGGCTCGAAATAGTCTGTCAGGGCTCCAACATCCAGAGTTTCACTTCCGGTCAGCTTCTTGAGGGCTTGCGGCCAAGGTTTGCTCTTACCCATTTTCAACATATCGCTACAAGAAGAAAAGGTGTTCTTAATAATCATTTCTCTTGCTTTCAAATGATCATGAAAGCTTAATTTTAAGTCATGAGTTATCGATTGTTGGAAATGAATGTATTTATAAATGTTGTTCTTTTTTCTTCCAATAAATCTTTACCTTTTGAGCTTCTAGAATAGAAATTAACCGGGTGGGGTCAGCGCTATTAGACCCTATTAAAAATGCACAGCACAAAAGAAAACGAGATTTACGGAAAATTAAAGGTGGCTTAAATCTTTGTAAAGTTGGTTATCCGCAAATTCCCTGCGGCATGAACAATTCAGTATTAATATCTCAGCATTTAGAAAAGAAAGAAAGTCACTGAAGACTGAACGCTGCAAAAAGGAAAGGCCGTACTGTGGAGGGGCCGAGAAGCTGGCCGCGGGTGATCCCGCTTCCCTCCCCGAGAAGCTTGCCGCGGGTGATCCCGCGTCCCTCCCCGCTTTAATTTCTCTTCGCCCAATCCTAAAGAGCCTGTCCACAGAGCACTATAAAAACAATGCATTACTCGCCGGCACTATTTCAGTACACATTTACCCGATCTTCTTTCCCGCAGCCGTTGATTGGTAGATGGAACAGGTGTGTAAAGGTCCTTTAAAACCAGCTGCTTCACATGCGGCTTTGTGGAACTGAAACTGCAACACGTAGCTCATAAAATACCTAAGAAAATGAACGAGTTAGTGAACGGATCATCTTAAAATCCAACCTGTCACACAAATAGCGCGCCTTCAAGCTTGTAATAACAGTTACTCCTCTCAATAGCCATAGCTTTCTCATTTAGTGGACTCAGGCCGTATTCTGTGAGCCTCTTGGTCTAATGGTTTGTATGCTAGATTCCGTTTCGAGGGGTCCGAGTTCAAAGCCTGCCTGTTTTGTTATATTGTGATCACTGCCTTTATCTTCTCATAAATCCGTCTCTGACTTTCATGATCTGCACTCTCCCGAACCGTCGCGCTCGTCCAATAAGAGCGAGAGAATTCCCTGTTTTTTTGTCCAAAAGACATTTGTCACCTCATTTCCCTATTTGGTTAATGGCTCGTATCGCAGTTGAGTCTGCCGTCAAATATTATTTTGTCACAAACGGCGTAGAAACGAGGCGAAAGGGTCAATACAAAGCGGAGTTGACCCTATCGTCTCGTCTGTATGTCAAACCGCTGATGATAACACGTGCACGTTTAAACAATTTCCACTCGAAAAGTCGCGTTTTCAAACAAAAACAGGTGCGGGTGGATGGGGCCGGCAATTCAAACCTGATGTACGGGGTGTTTGCAGGGATGTGGTACTTGCACCCAGGATCAAAGTCCTTTTCTGACCGTTCCACAGGGGGCTTTATTCCTTGGTACTTAGTCCTCAGCTTCCACCACTCGGCGTTGTAGTTCTCATCAGTAATTGCGCCGCTGAACACCTTCCAGCGCCATTGGTCGATCATATACCCAAACGGCAGGAAAGCGATTTTACGGAGCGCCATCTTCATCAACGCGTTTATGTCGGATTCTGCAAAGGCAAAAACAAAGTGGGAAGAAACATTTTGCGATTTGAATTTCCAAGTTTGGCAAAATTGCAGGGAGACGTCTCCGGGAAAAAGGAAACTCTCCTTTCAAGGTCTTTCAATGGTCTTTCCTTCAGAATCCCATTGTGTTGCTGACTTTGGGCACAAGTTGTTTTGATGTCCAGCTCTTGTAACAAAAGAATTGACATCTTTGGTATTTCCTTAATCAAGCTTAAAATTTCCGTTTTTCATCCAATACTTCCACACAGAACGAGCCCGCGAGTACCTCGCAATTTCGTCATGCGCGTCTTTTCCTCTAGTTTCCTCCAAAGCCGTTCAGTAGGTCGTCACGCAATGCTTCTCAACACGCAGCGTTGCGTGACAAGTCCAAAAAACGGCTTCAAAGGAGACTACCCTCTCATCTAAACGCCCGCTTTGTCTTGTACTGTTGAGAGGCTACCCATACATTTTATACTGTATTTTCCTACCAGTGTCATTGCTGACATCTTTTAACAGGCCAATCTTCTTCAAGTGTTGAGGTGTATCAACCGACAATGACATGGTGTCGCCCACGGCCTCGTGGAATCCTGGGTTGGCGCCAGTGCGGTATTCGTAAGGTTGGTCCCAGTACTGCAGGTAATACTGAATATGGCCCAGCTCGTGGTGAGTGGTTACCAGGTCGTTGTGATTGATGTTGGTGCATTGTTTGATCCTGAAAAGGGAAAAAATGAAAAAAAAGTAAACGCTGCATAACTGGAGAGGGAATTAACCTGCGACGAGTCCAAAACATGTTCCAAATCGTGTCCTCGTAAGAGCTGACTCGTCCCCAGTCCATCCTAATATTCCCCGCGCCTGTCATTTTTTCGCATAAGAGACGACTGGGGATGAGTCTGAGTGAAGTTACGTGTAGCATTTTTTGGAAACCCCATTACTGTTTTGTTTCAAGACATCATTCGTCGCTTACCGCTCTGGAATTCGGCCTAGAGCCCCTGCAGTGATAAGCAAAAGCACCAAATATGCTTCTGCCGATTAAGATATTATGTTTGGGCCAAAGCCACAAGAAGATTTGCTGTCTGACGGATAATCGCATTTTCGCCAAACCTGCGAACAGGGCGTCTTTTTGAAACAAATATGGGAAATAGGAAGGGAGGGCATGATCACAGGCTAAAAACCGTAGACCGTAAAACAAGCAAACAAAAAAGTAGATGTGTTTTGGAAAGGTAACACCTTATTTAAATTGTTTCTGTGCAGGTTGCGTTAAGACAGAGCGCAAATATGTTTTTCGGGAAGACACCCGCCAAGGTATACGGCCCGGGGGGTACTTGACCCATGTTTGGGTATAGGGGTGCCGCTGGAGGTCCGAAATCCTGATCCTGTTTAGGACCAAAATAACCTCAAATATATACCCCGATAAGGACCAAGGGAAACACTTTTTATACTATAGCGCTAATATCTAAAAAATGATCTAATGTTGACTGATGACCGGCTAAATAAATACTGATGAACGTTTCTGATTTCTGATATGCTTAAAATTCGACGAAAGTCTTGAAACCATACTCTGTGTAGGACTACTCCTTATTAGTATCACCCAACTAGTGGACTAATGCAAATCCTGCATTTTAATTGGCTACGCTACTAGGGGACTATTAGCAATAGTCCTCGAGTAGCGACATTCGCCGGTTTTGAAAACCTACCAAAACAATGGCGGCCGGTTCGCGTTTTGTGGACATTTCAAACGAGTTTCTAGAGAATTTACTGGATAATTCCATTCCAGAAAAGACCAAAAAGGCAACAAAGTACGGAATGAAGATCTTTAATGGTAAGCTTTTTTGTTACTAGACAAAACTACCAACTTGTTTTAAGAATTCAAAACAAATCAAGCTTTACTTTAATCGATAAGTCTTTTAAATATATTGTCACTTTTTTTACTATAGAATGGTTTGCAAGCCAAACAAAATTTACAACAGTAATAAAAGAGATGGACAAAGAAGAGTTGAATGAATGTCTCGCAATGTTTTACGCTGCTGTCAGGCGAGAAGACGGCACTGAGTTCAAAGTTTCGTCCCTTAAAGCGATCCGGGCAGCCATCGATCGATATTTAAGAAATCCTCCGAACAACAAGCCATGGTCGATAGTCGGCGACTCAGCCTTACAAAAATCTAACAATGTCCTCAATGCTATCTGTAAACAAATGATGCAAGAGGGGAAAGTTGGGCCGACGGTTCATAAAAATCCTATCACGAGCGAACAAATGCAACAGCTGTACGAAACAGGGCAACTCGGCGAGTGGGATACCTTGGATCCGTCTCAACTGCTCCGCACTGCATGGTTTTACATAACCTTTTATTTCGGTAAAAGGGGACGTGAAAATCAGAGAAAGCTCACCTCAGACATGTTGGTTCTTCGGAGTACACCTCAAGGGCGACGTTACTATGAGTTTCGCAGTCCCTTTGCATCCAAAAATCATCAAGGTGGTTTGACAGATAACCCCGAAGAATCAGACAGTAAAATGTTTGAGGTTCCCAATTCAAAGCGCTGCCCGGTGAAAACCCTTGAAAGTTTCCTTAAACACCTGAATCCCAGCCTGCAGGCTCTGTTTCAACGACCAAGAGAAGTGTCAACGAAGTTCCAGCCACAAAAAGATGAAGTGTGGTACTGCAATTCCCCCGTCGGCAAAAGCACACTCGAAAACATGATGAAAAACATGTCAACATCTGCCAAGACAGCTCCTCACCTGACTAACCACTGCGTCCGAGCTAAATCAGTTACAGTGCTCTCAGATCACAACATTGAAGCCAGGCATATTAAGACTGTCACTGGACACAAATCAGACAACTCTATTGAATCTTACTGTTCCAGGTCTTCCTTTCAGCAGAAAGAAAATATGTCTAACATTTTGAGCGGCTTCATCTCTGGTGACCCCGCAGAACCACGAGTTCTTGTACTCGAGAGTGCTTCAACATCGAAAGAGCCTACTGGAGCAAGCACTCTTTCTGTGGCTCCACAGGATCAACAGTCAACAGTGAAAATGCAAATGCCACAGTCTTTCAGCTTTCATGGCTGCTCAGTTTCCATCGTAAACAACAACTACATGCGATGAACCAAAAATCGACAAACTGTTGAAAACTTGAATATCCAACTTGATCTAGTTCACTTGAGCTTTCCTTGCAGTTGTGTCTCCTTGTAGTTGTGTCATTGCACTAATTGAAATATATTTTTTGTGAACAGTTTTGCTTCGCCAACTTCACATCTGAATGAATGAACGAATTTTCACAACTACGCTTTTCGATCACGTGTTTCCAAAACGTGACAGTTATGTAAATTTATGCAAATTTGGCGCCATCGAGCGTGACGCTTTCTTTCGTTTTAGTCCCAAATAAATATTTCTTCAACTTACATTTGCTAACTTTCTTATTGCCATTTCTGCCCGACTAGTTGGGTGATACTAAAACAATTAGACCCTTCGCCCTCAAGGGCCACGGGTCAATAGCCCATGAGGCGAAGCCGAATGGGCTATTGACCCGTAGCCCTTTCGGGCTACGGGTCTAATTGTTAATTAGTCCTCCCCGACGGAAGATTTGTCGGAAAAAGGTGCCTGAATTGCCGAAGATGTCACGATGATTTCCGAACATTTCCGAATATGGACGAAGATTTCCGAAGAAGTGCGAAGGTTTCCCATGACATTCCGCAGACCAAAAATCATCGTGGCCTCTGGGAACGAGATAAATGTTCCAGCGACCCAGCGACTCGTCCCAGCGTCTTTGCTTTGAAAAATCGGAAATCTCGAGGAAAAGAATCGTAATTTATCCATTTCACATAAAATTTTCGTTCTCGCATTGTTTGGAGTTGACATGTTTTTAAAATGTGCTATTTAGAGCTATCACAGCTCACATTTCAACACAGGCGTGAGTTGGCGTGTGATCAAAGTTTTCAGCCCGCAGGCGTGAGAGTTGGCAGGTATAGGGGTGTTAAACGTGACCCTTTTTGCAACTGGCAATGCAGCGTTAAAAATTGCCTTGTTTTTAACTTTTTTATATTCCCATCGGATAACACAACCTTTCACAGAGAAAGAGGAGGCAACGCCATTTCAATCCACTTCTTCCTTCTCTGTTCCTCACGGAGACTTGTTCACAAACAATCCCCTTACAAAGAATGGAATTTTACTCCAGGGGGTTACTCCCATATATGGGCTATATATGTATGTGCCGCGGGATAAGGTATGGCACACATCTATTCAAAATTTAAGGGAGTTTTTCTGCTAAAGTGAGTCGGTATTCCGGCGTCTTACATCCCTTAAATAAACTTTCACCATTCATGGATAATGCATACAGGTGTCGGGGACGGGTATCCGACAAATAAGTCACAGGTTTTAAGATTCTCAGTTTTTTTACTGCTGCTCTCCTGGTTGCAGATTTTTCCGATTCTCTATCTCTCACTTGAAAACACACCCCAAACACGATCCCTTATTTCAGTATTTTTTCAATCAAAGGTCCAACGTTCAAAGAGATTGTCTTTCACTTGTCACGCTATGTCACGCTTCTCGACACTTGTAAGGCAAATGATCCCTTCAGCAACCTTAAATATTATTGCATTTTTGAAAAGAAAATATGGGCCTCTTATAAAATGTTGTGGCCCAAATTAATCCTTGTACTTTCAAAAAATTAGTGCTTCTTAATAAAAGACAGAAAATTTTCAATTCCACAGAAATTAAAGGAATTAGCCAAGGCCGACGAGGAGAACGCTACGTACTGACGCATTTGCAAGATGCCGTCAACTAATTACAACGATCGTGTTTCTTTTATCATTTAAGTTTTGTACTTCCAGTAGTAGTTGTTGTAGTCAAATGATGCAATCATGCAAATCGCGTATTGAGGTCATAGAAAACAATAAATTACGAGATTGTATTCAAACAACTACCCCGGGGACCAGATGTCCTATTTTACGTAGGGTATGCGCAAGCAGAAACAATTGCCTTACCGGATTACCAGGCTGTAGTTGTATGCTAAATGCTCGGTAGGGAATCTGCAAACAGAAGCAATTGTCCTACCTACATTACCAGGCTGTCGTTGTATACTAAATGCTCAGCAGGGTATGCGCAAGCAGAAACAATTGGCCTACCTGGATTACCAGGCTGTAGTTGTATGATAAATGCTCGGTAGGGAATGCGTAAGCAGAACCGATTGGCCTACCTGCATTACCAGGGTTTAGCCAGGGGGGTCCTGGGGTGCCCGTGATCCCCCTTTTGAGATATTTTTTAAGTAAATAAGTGAAACACAGTAGGTAGACTTGAAAAACTGGTGAGCACAATGGGTGTGACCACCCCCCTTTGAAAAATGGCTACGCCCATGGATTACCAGGCTTTAGTTGTATGCTAAATGTTCTGTAGGGTTTGTGCAAGCAGAAACAATTTGCCTACCTGGATTACCACGCTGTGGTTGCATGCTAAATGCTCGGTAGGGTTTGTGCAAGCAGAAACAATTGGCCTACCTAGATTACCAGGCTGTGGTTCCATGCTAAATGCTCGGTAGGGTTTGTGCAAGCATAAACAATTGGCCTACCTGGATTACCAGGCTGTAGTTGTATGCTAAATGCTCGGTAGGGTTTGTGCAAGCATAAACAATTAGCCTACCTGGATTACCAGGCTGTAGTTGTATGCTAAATTCTCGGTAGGGAATGCGCAAGCAGAAACAATTGGCCTACCTGGATTACCAGGCTGTAGTTCTATGCTAAATTCTCGGTAGGGTTTGTGCAAGCAGAAACAATTGGCCTACCTGGATTACCAAGCTGTGGTTGCATGCTAAATGCTCGGTAGGGTTTGTGCAAGCAGAAACAATTGGCCTACCTGGATTACCAGGCTGTAGTTGTATGCTAAATTCTCGGTAGGGTATGTGGAAACAGAAACAATTTTCCTACCTGCATTACCAGACTGTAGCTGTACCTTGGGTTGTAATATTCTCGATCCTCGAGTCTGCGTTCCTTCCTGCGCAGCCTTGACGAAACGAGCGCCTCTCGAAAGTCCCGTTTGATTGGTTTCGAAGACAATAAAACAGCCGGAACTAAAGCACCATGTAGTTCGTTGGGTCAAGATTTTAAAAGGTAACAATGCGCAATTCAAGCGGAAGTTCAAACCGGATCTTTCCAGGCTCGTTCGTTTCCCGAGCGACCCTGGGTACGAGGGTGTGGTACTGAGTTAATAAATTGTCGGTGGGCCTAAGCTTGGTAAAGATCTTTCCTCTGGACCATAAATGCTCGTCCTTTATCAGCCGCTATGAATGCGATATCAGTTCGATGGTGAGGTTCTGTTCTTGAAATTAAGTTGTTTCAATTCTTTCCGGCATTTATCAATATAATGATCTGGGGTTGAAAATTCACCCGCTGGAGGTGTCTTCATACTACGTGGTCCAACAAACCAAACAGGCAATCCAACTAGGTTACGCAAATCGTATAATTTATTCCAGTATATTATTATTATTCGATCTGAGGAAAAGGACAAAATACATTTCAGAAACTGAACAGGATCATAAACGCACGAGTGAAACTATTACAGCTAGAGTTACATCACTGAGAACTTACTTCTTTGACGATGTCTAGAAGGATTGTTTCACGGTATACAACTGTGTACAGGTCAGCAACGGATAAAACAGGTCAGGTAATAACAGAAGACGGGTCAGCGAGACAGGTTAGCAAAACATGCACGTAGCTTCGAATCTAAAATATCTGAACTGCCGGAAAAACTGACGTATTCACGTGGCTAAATTGCATAAGTAAGTGTCAATCAAAATCAATCAGGAAATCAAGTTAATAATTCATTATATTGACGAAACACTACGTTTGGGTTTTAATGAATCAAAATTAACTTCCTCAGACGCACTCGGGTGGAGGGCGGGTTGGGTATTAGTGCTGGGAAAACAAATTTGATTCATTATCCGGGGTTATGAGATTTTCGTTAGTGACGTCACTGACAGCGCATCATGTTTTGGCGTAGGCGTCGGAAAAAGTTTCCACTATCTTCCTTAGCCGTGAATTCATCTGTGGTTAGTGTTATGGGTACAAAATTCACGTCCTTTGCAAGTAGAAATTTCCCGGGCGATGTAGCAGCTTTCCTAACATATGTGATTGGTTTGATACCCTAGCCCTAAACAAAAGACTCAACAATTGAAACAACGACTTTGTCTTGAAAACAATAGATGCTGCTTACAATAACAAACAAAAGTGGTTTTGGATAGCTGCTACACTACCCGGGCACAATCAAAGGGAATACGTGGTCCCGTTTGGCCACAACTTAACCGGTTCAGCATGACTCTATTCTCCAAGCCATTGAAGCCAACCCGTCTCCAGAAACAAACAGAACAAAGACAAATTAGTAGTTACAAATAGTCAGCGACCTTCCATTGGACGCTTCTATTGTTTTCAAGACAAAGTCATTGTTTCAATTGTTGAGTCTTTTGTTTAGGGCTAGGGTATCAAACCAATCACATTATAAGTTAGGAAAGCTGCTACATCGCCCTTGGGCGGGGCGATGTAGCTGGGCTGATTGTACATAATTGTTCATATAACAACCTATTAATATAATTTGGTTTTATCAACTGGGTTGATAATGTCAATTGGCCACCGTAAAGAGATTCAAGAGCTGACGTTTCGAGCGTTAGCCCTTCGTCGGAGAACCCAGTTGATAAAACCAAATTATATTGTTATACTTCCCACCGACGCAGCACCACAAGTTTCTTTAGAAACTTACCCCCTAACAACCTATTAAGTATGCCAAACGTGAAAACTTTGCTGCCGTGGGACCGACCCGGGTCCACACTATCCTGTGAAATTAATGACGGGGAAAAACGACCAAAATTATAGTGAATATATGTGATTTTCACTAACTTTTGACCCCAGTAAGTTGGAATTTTGCACCAATTTTCAAGGCGCCATTTTACAATCTTCGCGTCCTTCGGACGTGCACACTAAACAGATAACTTACTGTTTCTTATATGGGTCTTCCTACAATTTCCTCTCCAGCCGCCTCCCCCTAAAATTGGCCAATTAAAAAATACCAGTCTTTATCCGTAACAAAACCTTTATTTACAAAAAAGTAACAAAAATTTTGGTCTTTTCTTGTTGAACATCTAAGAAATTACAACGAGCGGGGCATTTTAACGTTTCTTACTCACAGGCCTTGTTATCTAACGTTAATCCATCAATTGAAAAATGCTTATCAACTTGATATTGCACAAATTTACCTAAAAAAACTAATCTCATTACGTCCATGTGAATTATATTTATTTTTCTTAATGTGACTATTTAGATATCGAGCATAAAATCTGGCTTGTGCTGTTGAACCAGAGTTCTTAGAGAATTCTTGCCTCTCTCACTGATTTCATTGCATGACAGATATAGTCTGGTCAGTCTACAGTTTGAATGTTCAAGTGCTTCACATACACTGGCAACACCGGTATCGGTTATGCGATTATCATTCAGATATAGTGTGGTTACTTTACAGCTTGAATGCTGTAATGCTTCAGTCAACTTGGCAACACCGGTATCAGTGATCTGAGTACCCCTCAGAGATAGTGTGGTTACTTTACAGCTTGAATGCTGTAATGCTTCAGTCAACTTGGAAACACCGGCATCAGTGATCTGATTACCACTCAGATATAGTGTGGTTACTTTACAGCTTGAATGCTGTAATGCTTCAGTCAACTTGGCAACACCGGCATCAGTGATCTGATTACCACCCAGATCTAGTGTGTTTACTTTACAGCTTGAATGCTGTAATGCTTCAGTCAACTTGGCAACACCGGCATCAGTGATCTGATTACCACCCAGATCTAGTGTGGTTACTTTACAGCTTGAATGCTGAAATGCTTCAGTCAACTTGGCAACACCGGTATCAGTGATCTGAGTACCCCTCAGAGATAGTGTGGTTACTTTACAGCTTGAATGCTGTAATGCTTCAGTCAACTTGGCAACACCGGCATCAGTGATCTGATTACCAAACAGATATAGTGTGGTTACTTTACAGCTTGAATGCTGTAATGCTTCAGTCAACTTGGCAACACCGGTATCAGTGATCTGAGTACCCCTCAGAGATAGTGTGGTTACTTTACAGCTTGAATGCTGTAATGCTTCAGTGAACTTGGCAACACCGGTATCAGTGATCTGAGTACCCCTCAGAGATAGTGTGGTTACTTTACAGCTTGAATGCTGTAATGCTTCAGTCAACTTGGCAACACCGGCATCAGCGATCTGATTACCACTCAGATGTAGTGTGGTTACTTTACAGCTTGAATGCTGTAATGCTTCAGTCAACCGTGCAATACTAGCATCCATGAGCTGATTACCACTCAGATGTAGTGTGGTTACTTTACAGCTTGAATGCTGTAATGCTTCAGTCAACTTGGCAACACCGGTATCAGTGATCTGAGTACCCCTCAGAGATAGTGTGGTTACTTTACAGCTTGAATGCTGTAATGCTTCAGTCAACTTGGCAACACCGGCATCAGCGATCTGATTACCACTCAGATGTAGTGTGGTTACTTTACAGCTTGAATGCTGTAATGCTTCAGTCAACCGTGCAATACTAGCATCCATGAGCTGATTACCACCCAGGTATAGTAGCCTCAGTTCGGTTACTCCACAGTGTTCTTTCTCCAGTGAAACACAAAGTCGTTTTATTCCAGATAGTGTTATAGCTGAACCTTCGATTGTCAATCGATTTACATTAATGAACTGTTCAGACCGTTCATAATGAGCTGTAGTAGCTTCCTCTTCATTCAGTTCACTAATCACATCTAACAAAAATGAAGTTGTAATGCAGTCCACATCGTTTGACGTCAGAAACCCCATATTACTATCCTGATCAGAGTAGTGACGAGGATGTTTCTTTATATGATTTTTAGCAAATTCCTTGTTTCGATATTCCTGGAGACACTTTGCTCTTAGGAGATAGGGTTTCGCTCGGAATGAACCTGAAATACTTTCTAGCAATCTTTCCATTAGTTTGTCATCTCTTTTCTTTGATAAAATGCCAGCCATAAACTGCAAGACCATTTCAGACACATTTTTGTCTGGAATTTCACTGTTCAACACAAACCAACGAGCAGCCAAGTACTCGTGTATCGTCAGGTGAGTAAAACTCAACTGTTTCGTGGTTTGAAAAGCAGATTTCCTGAAGGAAGGACCACAATGAAGAAGACCGCTTCCTTTCAGTTTTTCGATTTCTTCCGATCCAAACTTTTTTTCCATGTCATTTTCATCAAAAAATGACCTTTTTTTCAATAGAAGTTGAGCTGCTAACTCTGATAATTTATCAAATGTGCTTTCGACGACATCTAATGGCTTGCGTTCCTCAGGAATTTCCTTTGTCTTATATTCTGACTCGGCATTATGTTTCAGTTCAAAAATGTTGACAACGTCAGAATAAATGTCGGTTGCTGACACAGGGAGATCACCAGTGCATTTGGATTCTTGAATTGTATATTCTAAATAGAAACACATCAGAAAACATAGGACTGGGATGTGAGCAAAGCTCACAAGATTCTCATTGTTCATGACATGTTCAAGTACAGTGTTCTTCATAGATTCGTTTTCTTTGAAGTACTTTCCAATGTACTCTTTCACCTGCTGTGGAGAAAACCCTGTGATTTCCACATAACGGTCGAAGCGAATTCCTCCAATCTTATCAGATTCATCAGGTCTTGATGTTATCATAACAAGAGAGTTCTTCAATATCTTTCCTTTGGCAAGTTTGGCACACAATGCGGCTACCGGCATTGCTTCTCTAGCATCATTCGGATACTGTTCTTCTGAGTTACCAGCTATGTAATCTTGCTGTGAATACTCGTCAAAACCGTCCATGATAATCAAAACCTGCCCAGGGTGATTAACAAGGTATTCAAACAACGGGTTATCAATGTTTGAGTTCTCATCCAGTACTGATGAACAGTTTAAGAGCTCTCGCAAAGAAAACCGCTCATTCCCAAGCAAATTCAATTGTCGGAATGTCAACAGGTACGCAAACTTAATATCTGGGGTCTGCAAATTTTCTCGTGATTGAAATAGTTTATCATCAGCCCAATCCCGGACAAGTTTTTGAGAAAAAAGAGTCTTTCCAATCCCTGCTTTCCCAGTGAGAAGAATAGATTTGGGGTTGTGTTCAGCTTCGGCACTGCCAATAAATATCTCTTCACAGCTCTTGACCTGGGTTTTAGTGACTTGCCCATAATAGTCCAGAAATTCTCCTCTTTTCAAAGTCATATCCTTTTTACAGAGGTCCTTTCTACCATGTTGTATCAAAAGATTGGTGAATATATCATCAGTCCTGGGGTTAGAAATGGTTGAGGAGGCCATCAGTTTGGGCTGGAACTCTGTTTGGCTCCTAATAGATGCTTTCAATGCAGTTTTGGCGGCACTCACGGCTGGAAATAAGAATTTTAACAAGAAAATCGATTGTAGGGCAGTTTAGTTGATTTCACACAAAATATAAGCAAAGGTAAAGTCAGGTACCAGTACATAATTTTTCTATTGCATCACTGATCAACGAGGTACATTCAAAAATGGAAGGAAAACTAAACATTAATTTGCGAAATGTTTGTTTTTAGCATGATTTCAATTTTTTTCTGAAAAGCATTCAGTTTGCGGATCAATAGTCATTTCTGGGAAAACCCTCGACTACTTAACCCTCCCCTAACCCATGAGAATCACTGAGAAACATTGGCTAGAGGTTGGGTGGGTTGTCCTAATTTGCAAGCCTGTTCTATATGTTTAGCTCAGGGTGGGGGCGAGTACTCGCAGTAAACATGACGGGGAAATTCGACTACTGTATTTTTTCGTTAAAAATTTACACGCTCGGTAGTTTATTGGGTCAAGAGATCTGTCACATATTTTTTTTAGGTCTTAAATAATATACGTGTATTTTTTGGGTCACATCTGCGAGCGAAATTTTTGTTGTGATCGGTGGATCAGGAAAATACTCAGTCGAATTTTCAGCAATGTGCAAAAAAAAAAGCATAAAAAAATGTCAGTTTGATTGATTAAATCCGTATTGATGTATGTCTTGGGTAGGAAATTTTGATGCCAGGTATGTTTTTGGGTCCAAAATTTCAGGCTCGTGTATTGTTTTGGGTTTGCAATGTCAAGCTCCGTCAGAACCCCCATCATGTATAATGCAAGTATCTCCCAGGGATGTTCAGTTAGTCAGGGAGCAGCACAAAAATGGGATTTGAGTGAAGTGCAAGAAAAAGTTTAAAAATGGGCAAAACTCCCTCTCAGTGGTAATTGAAATGTAACAAAAATCAAGAAAATAATAGCCTGAATTTCAGTGCATGGCAAGATGTCGAAATTCAGGCTGCAAAAAGTACTAGTTTCATGAAAATTAAGTGAACTAAACACAAATCTATGGGAAGTAAGGTAAGGTAGAGACAGCTTAGGCTGAAAATTTACTCAAGAGCCACAGAAGGAATATAATTATGATACTCAATTCAAAGTCGAGTGGTTGACCTAATTGAACTCAGAACACGTTGAAAATGCTAAAAATAATTGGAGTGAAAAAATGCAGAGGAAAATTTCTTTTTCCTACCCTTGGCTACTCCAGAGTAAATGTTTGCCATCTTGTTGGTTGTTTCTCAGATGTTTTTGAAAGCAAAGTAGAAGGACAACTGTGCAACAAACAGATACATGTAAGAGAGAAGTGATAAAGAAGAGGAAAAATGTGCTTTTTTCCCAAGAATCTCCAGGTATCAATGGGTTAAACTGGCCAGGAAATTATTAACATTTGATAATCAATTCTCAATACTATCTGTTTTACCTTGCAAACTGTTTTCTGCAGCTTCATTACTTGGTGACAAGTTTTTTAAGTCAAGACTGTTTGCCACTTCCAACACATCTCCAAGTAATTTTTCCTGAAATTTCGCTTTGGTTATTAACAAATGAGAGAGCTCTAATATAGCAAGTATCACAATACAGGCCTTGATGACAATAATAGCAATGTTGAGATTTGATTTCTCCTTATAATGAAGGTCGTTGCATTGTATCAAAGTTTCTGTCTGGTTGACTGGAATTCTTGTTGTGTTTGTCCGAGGGGCAAATGTGCTGCATTTAAACACTGAAGGCAGATTAAGAGTCTGGTAACTGCAAAATATTGCTATCATGACTGAGAGGAACAAAAGTCGAAAGCACACATGTGCAATGTACAAACATAGAAACTTTCGCCACTGGCATTGTCTTTTGTTTTCTTCATCTTGCTCTCTCTTGATTCGCCGTAATGTGACAGCACCGTAAAGCATGAAGCAAATCCAGCAAACGCATAAAACACCATAAGTAACAGCAGCGATATTCCGAGGTATCAACCATCGGCTCACGGTAGAGATGTACTTGTCATAGCAGAGCTGTTTAATGAAATCATCAGGCTTTGGAGAACAGTTAAATGTCAGTCTATCATTGGCATGGTAGTGTTGAAGAACACCAATTACTGCACCCAAGGAGATGGAAAACAAAAGAAATTGCATGCCTCCACATAAGGTCTGCGAACTGAGGGCTGGTTTAAGTAATGTATCCATGAAGCATCTGGAAATAACCAAACTATGAGTTAGACATGCAAACATATAGGGGTGACTATTGCAATAGTGTCGCGATAGTTGCAACACTATTGCAATAGTATTGCGATAGGAGTAATACTATTGTGATAGTGACATTTTAGTGTTAAAATTATTATTGCATTGAGATAAAAAGATATGTTTGATATAATTCCCCATAGAGGGGGTCAACAAAATGTTTCGCCGCCATTTTGGATGCAGACAAGAGCCTGAAGACGAATTTAGAAAACAAACATGGCAGACCAAGTTAGGAAGTTTGTTTTGGCTTAGCAATTTTTTCAAATAAACATCTTCCCTATATGAAACTTTCATAATAAAAATTCTTCAAAAACGTAGTACGGTGTAACATTCTAGTGTGCAATACATATACTTTCCTATAAAAACAGCAGCCTTTGAAGAGTTACACATGCGAAATATTGTACTAATTGGTGCCCAAAATTTCAAGTAATGCATGGTTCAATTCTAGTTGTTATCACCCCCCCCCCCGGTATTTATCACATACTGTTACACGTCTACTCACTTTTCTAGACTATATATATCATGAAAACAGAGACTAAATTTATAGTATAAGAAATCATTTAGACTACATTTTATAACCATAATTTTTTTATAACTATTATCTAATTCGTACGTCTCGCCAGTTGCTAATAAGAATGGGAAAGAAAGGAACTTGAAACCAGCAAACAGAACAATAAAGGGAAAGCAAAAAACCTTCAAAAGCATATTTAAATTTTATAAGGTTATTCTTCTCTAACAAGTCGGCTAAAATTTTTTACAGATTCTCCCTGGTCCCTGGAAATAGGTAGTCTCCTAGTGCGGTATAACACAATCGTGTCCTTTGGAATTTCCCCAGCCCCAGGGCCAAAAGGGCTTGACTTGCCCCGGGGATTGCGTGGGGGGAGGGGGGATGGTTACAGGTAGAATTGAACCACGCATAAGTGGTCAGGTGTGACATGTCTAGTGCGCAATTCATGCATTTTCATAAAAATAACAGCTGACTTTACAGAGCTCATATCGTAGCACTTTGGATTTGCCCTACCCCGGGCGGAAAGGGCTGGACTTGCCCTGGGGATTGGGTGGGGGGGGGGGGGGTTGTTACAGGTAGAATTGAATCACGCATAAGTAGTCATGTGTGACATGTCTAGTGCGCCATACATGCATTTTGTATAGGTAATCATACGGTTTCGATTTCAATTTGGAAGTTAGTTTTTCAAAAAGCTTAAATTGCATGAGCCCTGCGGGCAGGAACCAAGACTGTAGCCATAGCAACATTAAAATATGTATCAAGAGGTGTATTTCTTAGAGTGCAATGTGCTTGCAAAGTTCCAATTGCATTGCATCATTATTTGCAGAGAGATGCCATATTTTGTGTTTTTACACCCATACTATCACACCTTATGACATCACCGTACCTAATTTGCACAACACAAAAATCTTGAATAACTCTGGAAGGAGAGGAGATATCACAAAAAGAAAAATGCCATTTTTCTCCATTTTTTAAGGCCTTTCAAATAAGCTTAGTTTTCAATAGCTCATTTTTCCATTTCATAGGCACTTTAACCAATCAGAATAGAGAAATTTTTTCATGTATATTATTACATAAAAATAACGGCTGCCTTTTTCGAGCAACGCATCTCAAACATACACTAATTGGTTCCCAGTACGTATTACAAGCAAGTTTAATGCACATATGATTTTTAATCGAGAGGACCTTTCCATAAATCACACTTAATTATGCACACATCTTGACAGTCATGTGCTCTGCATTGGCTGAAGGTAACTGATGTATGAAGGAATTTGTTCTTTCTACGAATAATCACGCGACGCAATGCAAAATATGCTGCTACGCGATCGATTTCTCGTTATCTCAAAAGAATAAAAGAACGTTCAACAACAAACGCCACATCATTCCATAGCCTGTACACGAAAATTCACCGCTGTAAATAGAAATCATAGGCGAAGTGTTAAGTTTCCGCTGCAGTACATAAATACACACCGGAAATTCAAATCCTGTCTGGTCGCACTGCTGGCGTTGTCAACTATCCTATCATTGTTAAAATACACTAATGTCCTACCAGTAATTGCTTTCCTTTGGGAATTCAGAGTAGCTGAGAGTTGTCATAGATGATTTCAACTTCCGCCACACCTTCACTGCCGCCATTACATCAACTATAGCTAACTATGCAACTTTAGTCCTCCCCGACGGAAGATTTGTCGGAAAAAGGTGCCTGAATATTGCCGAAGATGTCACGATGATTTCCGAATATTTCCGAATATGGACAAAGATTTCCGAAGAAGTGCGAAGGTTTCCCATGACATTCCGAGACCAAAAATCATCGTGGCCTCTGGAACGAGATAAATGTTCCAGCGACCCAGCGACTCGTCCCAGCGTCTTTGCTTTGAAAAATCGGAAATCTCGAGGAAAAGAATCGTAATTTATCCATTTCACATAAAATTTTCGTTTCTCGCATTGTTTGGAGTTGACATGTTTTTAAAATGTGCTATTTAGAGCTATCACAGCTCACATTTCAACACAGGCGTGAGAATTTGGATCGCAGGCGTGAGTTGGCATGTGATCAAAGTTTTCAGCCCGCAGGCGTGAGACTCACGCCTAAGGCGTGAGAGTTGGCAGGTATAGGGGTGTTAAACGTGACCCTTTTTGCAACTGGCAATGCAGCGTTAAAAATTGCCTTGTTTTTAACTTTTTTATATTCCCATCGGATAACACAATCTTTCACAGAGAAAGAGGAGGCAACGCCATTTCAATCCACTTCTTCCTTCTCTGTTCCTCACGGAGACTTGTTCACAAACAATCCCCTTACAAAGAATGGAATTTTGCTCCAGGGGGTTACTCCCATATATGGGCTATATATGTATGTGCCGCGGGATAAGGTATGGCACACCTATTCAAAATTTAAGGGAGTTTATCTCCTAGAGTGAGTCGGTAGTCCGGCGTCTTACATCCCTTAAATAAACTTTCACCATTCATGGATAATGCATACAGGTGTCGGGAACGGGTATCCGACAAATAAGTCACAGGTTTTAAGATTCTCAGTTGTTTTACTGCTGTTCTCCTGGTTGCAGATTTTTCCGATTCTCTATCTCTCACTTGAAAACACACCCCAAACACGATCCCTTATTTCAGTATTTTTTCAATCAAAGGTCCAACGTTCAAAGAGATTGTCTTTCACTTGTCACGCTATGTCACGCTTCTCGACACTTGTAAGGCAAATGATCCCTTCAGCAATTTTAAATATTATTGCATTTTTGAAAAGAAAATATGGGCCTCTTATAAAATGTTGTAGCCCAAATTAATCCTTGTACTTTCAAAAAAATTAGTGCTTCTTAATACAAGACAGAAAATTTTCAATTCCACAGAAATTAAAGGAATTAGCCAAGGCCGACGAGGAGAACGCTACGTACTGACGCATTTGCAAGATGCCGTCAACTAATTACAACGATCGTGTTTCTTTTATCATTTAAGTTTTGTACTTCCAGTGGTAGTTGTTGTAGTCAAATGATGCAATCATGCAAATCGCGTCTTGAGGTCAGAGAAAACAAAAAATCACGAGATTTTATTCAAACAACTACCCCGGGGACCAGATGTTCTATTTTCCGGTAGGGTATGCGCAAGCAGAAACAATTGCCTTACCGGATTACCAGGCTGTAGTTGTATACTAAATGCTCGGTAGGGAATACGCAAACAGAAACAATTGTCCTACTTTGATTAGCAGGCTGTAGTTGTATGCTAAATGTTCGGTAGGGTATGCGCAAGCAGAAACAATTGGCCTACCTGGATTACCAGGCTGTAGTTGTATGCTAAATTCTCGGTAGGGTATGTGGAAACAGAAACAATTTTCCTACCTGCATTACCAGGCTGTAGTTGTATGATAAATGCTCGGTAGGGAATACGCAAACAGAAACAATTGTCCTACCTGGATTACCAGGCTGTATAGTTGTATACTAAATGCTCGGTAGGGAATACGCAAACAGAAACAATTGTCCTACCTGGATTACCAGGCTGTAGTTGTATACTAAATGCTCGGTAGGGAATACGCAAACAGAAACAATTGTCCTACCTGGATTACCAGGCTGTAGTTGTATACTAAATGCTCGGTAGGGAATGCGTAAGTAGAAACAATTGTCCTACCTGGATTACCAGGCTGTAGTTGTATACTAAATGCTCGGTAGGGAATACGCAAACCGAAACAATTGTCCTACCTGGTTTACCAGGCTGTAGTTGTATACTAAATGCTCGGTAGGGAATGCGTAAGTAGAAACAATTGTACTACCTGGATTACCAGGCTGTGGTTGTATACTAAATGCTCACAAGGGTATGCGCAAGCAGAAACAATTGTCCTACCTGGATTAACAGGCTGTAGTTCCATGCTAAATGTTCGGTAGGGTATGCGCGAGCATAAACAATTGGCCTACCTGGATTACCAGGCTGTGGTTGTATGCTAAATGTTCGGTAGGGAATGCGTAAGCAGAACCGATTGGCCTACCTGCATTACCAGGGTTTAGCCAGGGTGGTCCTGGGGTGCCCGTGATCCCCTTTTTGAGATATTTTTTAAGTAAATAAGTGAAACACAGTTTGCAGGTAGACTTGACAAACTGGTGAGCACAATGGGTGTGACCACCCCCCTTTGAAAAATGGCTACGCCCATGGATTACCAGGCTTTAGTTGTATGCTAAATGTTCTGTAGGGTTTGTGCAAGCAGAAACAATTTGCCTACCTGGATTACCACGCTGTGGTTGCATGCTAAATGCTCGGTAGGGTTTGTGCAAGCAGAAACAATTGGCCTACCTAGATTACCAGGCTGTAGTTCCATGCTAAATGTTCGGTAGGGTATGCGCGAGCATAAACAATTGGCCTACCTGGATTACCAGGCTGTGGTTGTATGCTAAATGCTCGGTAGGGAATGCGCAAGCAGAAACATTTGGCCTACCTGGATTACCAGGCTGTAGTTGTATGCTAAATGCTCGGTAGGGAATGCGCAAGCAGAAACATTTGGCCTACCTGGATTACCAAGCTGTGGTTGCATGCTAAATGCTCGGTAGGGTTTGTGCAAGCAGAAACAATTGGCCTACCTGGATTACCAGGCTGTAGTTGTATGCTAAATTCTCGGTAGGGTATGTGGAAACAGAAACAATTTTCCTACCTGCATTACCAGACTGTAGCTGTACCTTGGGTTGTAATATTCTCGATCCTCGAGTCTTCGTTCCTTCCTGCGCAGCCTTGACGAAACGAGCGGCTCTCGACAGTCCCGTTTGATTGGTTTCGAAGACAATAAAACAGCTGGAACTAAAGCACCATGTAGTTCGTTGGGTCAAGATTTTAAAAGGTAACAATGCGCAATTCAAGCGGAAGTTCAAAGCGGATCTTTCCAGGCTCGTTCGTTTCCCGAGCGACCCTGGGTACGAGGGTGTGGTAGTTAATAAATTGTCGGTGGGCCTAAGCTTGGTAAAGATCTTTCCTCTGGACCAGAAATGCTCGTCCTTTATCAGCCGCTCTGAATGCGATATCAGTTCGATGGTGAGGTTCTGTTCTTGAAATTAAGTTGTTTCAATTCTCTCCGGCATTTATCAATATAATGATCTGGGGTTGAAAATTCACCCGCTGGAGATGTCGTCATACTACATTTGGGTTTTAATGAATCAAAATTATCTTCCTCAGACACACTCGGGTGGAGGGCGAGTTGGGTATTAGTGCTAGGAAAACAAATTTGATTCATTATCCGGGTTATGAGATTTTTGTTAGTGACGTCACTGACAGCGCATCATGTTTTGGCGTAGGCGTCGGAAAAAGTTTCCACTATCTTCCTTAGCCGTGAATTCATCTGTGGTTAGTGTTATGGGTACAAAATTCACGTCCTTTGCAAGTAGAAATTTCCCGAGCGATGTAGCAGCTTTCCTAACATATAATGTGATTGGTTTGATACCCTAGCCCTAAACAAAAGACTCAACAATTGAAACAACGACTTTGTCTTGAAAACAATAGATGCTGCTTACAATAACAAACAAAAGTAGTTTTGGATACCTGCTACGCTACCCGGGCACAATCAAAGGGAATACGTTGTCCCGTTTGGCCACAACTTAACCGGTTCAGCATGCCTCTATTCTCCAAGCCATTGAAGCCAACCCGTCTCCAGAAACAAACAGAACATCGACAAATTAGTAGTTACAAATAGTCAGCGACCTTCCATTGGACGCTTCTATTGTTTTCAAGACAAAGTCATTGTTTCAATTGTTTAGTCTTTTGTTTAGTGCTAGGGCTTGTTTAGGGCTAGGGCCCTGGGGCGGGGCGATGTAGCTGGGCTGATTGTACATAATTGTTCATATAACAACCTATTAATATAATTTGGTTTTATCAACTGGGTTGATAATGTCAATTGGCCACCGTAAAGAGATTCAATAAAACCAAATTATATTGTTATACTTCCCACCGACGCAGCACCACAGTTTCTTTAGAAACTTACCCCCTAACAACCTATTAAGTATACCAAACGTGAAAACTTTGCTGCCGTGGGACCGACCCGGGTCCACACTATCCTGTGAGATTAACGACAGGGAAAAACGACCAAAATTATAGTGAATATATGTGATTTTCACTAACTTTTGACTTCAGTAAGTTGGAATTTTGCACCAGTTTTCAAGGCGCCATTTTACAATCTTCGCGTCCTTCGGACGTGCCCACTAAACAGATAACTTACTGTTTCTTATATGGGTCTTCCTACAATTTCCTCTCCAGCCGCCTCCCCCTAAAATTGGCCAAGTAAACAATACCAGTCTTTATCCGTTACAAAACCTTTATTTGCAAAAAAGTAACAAAAAGTTTGGTCTTTTCTTGTTGAACATCTAAGAAATTACAACGAGCGGGGCATTTTAACGTTTCTTACTTACAAGCCTTGTTATCTAACGTTAATCCATCAATTGAAAAATGCTTATCAACTTGATATTGCACAAATTTACGTCCATTACGTCATTACGTCCATGTGAATTATATTTCTATCGAGCATAAAATCTGGCTTGTGCTGTTGAACCAGAGTTCTTAGAGAATTCTCGCCTCTCTCACTGATTTCATTGCCTGACAGATATAGTCTGGTCAGTTTACAGTTTGAATGTTCAAGTGCTTTACATACACTGGCAACACCGGTATCGGTTATGCGATTATCATTCAGATATAGTGTGGTTACTTTACAGCTTGAATGCTGTAATGCTTCAGTCAACTTGGAAACACCGGCATCAGTGATCTGATTACCACCCAGATATAAGTGTGGTTACTTTACAGCTTGAATGCTGTAATGCTTCAGTGAACTTGGAAACACCGGCATCAGTGATCTGATTACCACCCAGATCTAGAGTGGTTACTTTACAGCTTGAATGCTGTAATGCTTCAGTCAACTTGGCAACACCGGCATCAGTGATCTGATTACCAAAAAGATATAGTGTGGTTACTTTACAGCTTGAATGCTGTAATGCTTCAGACAACATGGTAACACCGGTATCGGTGATCTGATTACCAGTCAGATCTAGTGTGGTTACTTTACAGCTTGAATGCTGTAATGCTTCAGTCAACTTGGCAACACCGGCATCAGTGATCTGATTACAACTCAGATGTAGTGTGGTTACTTTACAGCTTGAATGCTGTAATGCTTCATTCAACTTGGCAACACCGGCATCAGTGATCTGATTATTACCCAGATATAGTGTGGTTACTTTACAGCTTGAATGCTGTAATGCTTCAGTCAACTTGGCAACACCGGTATCAGTGATCTGATTACGATTCAGAATTAGAACTGTTACTTTACAGCTTGAATGCTGTAATGCTTCAGTCAACTTGGAAACACAGGCATCGGTGATCTGATTACCACTCAGATGTAGTGTGGTTACTTTACAGCTTGAATGCTGTAATGCTTTAGTCAACCGTGCTATACTAGCATCCATGAGCTGATTACCACCCAGGTATAGCCTCAGTTCGGTTACTCCACAGTGTTCTTTCTCCAGTGAAACACAAAGTCGTTTTATTCCAGATAGTGTTATAGCTGAACCTTCGATTGTCAATCGATTTACATTAATGAACTGTTCAGACCGTTCATAATGAGCCGTAGTAGCTTCCTCTTCATTCAGTTCACTAATGACATCTAACAAAAATGAAGTTGTAATACAGTCCACATCGTTTGACGTCAGAAACCCCATATTACTATCCTGATCAGAGTAGTGACGAGGATGTTTCTTTATATGTTTTTTAGCAAATTCCTTGTTTCGATATTCCTGGAGACACTTTGCTCTTAGGAGATAGGGTTTCGTTCGGAATGAACCTGAAATACTTTCTATCAATCTTTCCATTAGTTTGTCATCTCTTTTCTTTGATAAAATGCCAGCCATAAACTGCAAGACCATTTCAGACACATTTTTGTCTGGAATTTCACTGTTCAACACAAACCAACGAGCAGCCAAGTACTCGTGTATCGTCAGGTGAGTAAAACTCAACTGTTTCGTGGTTTCAAAAGCAGATTTCCTGAAGGAAGGACCACAATGAAGAAGACCGCTTCCTTTCAGTTTTTCGATTTCTTGCGATCCAAACTTTTCTTCCATGTCATTTTCATCAAAAATTGACCTTTGTTCCAATAGAAGTTGAGCTGCTAACTGTGATAATTTATCAAATGTTCTTTCGACGACATTGCATGGATTGTGTTTTTCAGGAATTTCTTTCGTCTTATACTCCGACCCAGCATTATGTTTCAGTTCAAAAATGTTGACAACGTCAGAGTAAATATCGGTTGCTGACACAGGGAGATCACCAGAAAAGTTGGGTTCGTTAACTGTATATTCTAAATAGAAACACATCAGAAAACATAGGACTGGGATGTGAGCAAAGCTCACAAGATTCTCATTGTTCATGACATGTTCAAGTACAGTGTTCTTCATGGATTCGTTTTCTTTGAAGTACTTTTCGATGTACTCTTTCACCTGCTGTGGAGAAAACCCCGTGACTTCCACATAACGGTCAAAGCGAATTCCTCCAATCTTGTCAGATTCATCAGGTCTTGATGTTATCATAACAACAGAGTCTTTCAATATCTTTCCTTTGGCAAGTTTTGCACACAATGCGGCTACTGGCATTGCTTCTCTAGCATCATTCGGATACTGTTCTTCTGAGTTACCAGCTATGCAATCCTGCTGTGAATACTCGTCAAAACCGTCCAAGATAATCAAAACCTGCTCGGGATGATTAACAAGGAATTCAAACAACAAGTCATCAATGTTTGAGTTATCATGCAATATTGATGAACAGTTTAAGAGCTCTCGCAAAGAAAAAGAGCGGTCATTTCCAAGTAAATTCAGTTGGCGGAATGTCAACAAATACGCGAACTTGATATCTGGGGTCTGTAATTTGTTTTGTGACTGAAAAAGTTTATCATCAGCCCAATCCCGGACAAGTTTTTGAGAAAAAAGAGTCTTTCCAATCCCTGATTTCCCAGTGAGAAGAATAGATTTGGGGTGGAGTTCACCTTCGCTACTGCCAACAAATATCTCTTCACAGCTCTTGACCAGGGTTTTAGTGACTTGCCCATAATAATCCAGAAATTCACCTCTTCTTGATGTCATATCCTTTTTACAGAGGTCTTTTCTACCATGCTGTATCGAAAGATTCGTGAATATGTCGTCTGTTCTCGTGTGAGAAATGGTTGGGGAGGCCATCAGTTTGGGCTGGAACTCTGTTTGGCTTCTAACAGATTCTTTCAGAGATGTTGTGTAGGCACTTGCATCTGAAAAATGTAAACATTTCTAACACTCAATAATTGATGCAAAGTTGTTCTGAGGAGTTCAAGTAAATGTACATGTATAATGTTTTTTTCCGAAAAACAACCAGAATGTGTTAATAACCGTTTTTTTTTTATGGTGTTACGTGGTGTTACCAAGCATTTCTGAAACTCAACGGCGGGTGCCGGAGTTCCACCGGCTACTTGACTATTATGCCGCCGGCTTCTCTGGTCACAGCAATCAGCTTGTGACCAAAAATCTCACTTATAACAGCTGCCTACTCTACCAGTCGATGACACCTACTTCAAAACATTTTGAAATCCCTGCAACGATCACTACAAAGAGGACAATGCGGATCTGTAGATTTGTTGATAGTGCCAGTTTCTGCATTTATAATGAGCTGTTAACTGTGACGTTGTTCTTACTATCTATTGTTACAGGATTAAAGGAATTTCAACCTTGGTGGTAGGCACTACATGTTGACATATCGGGGTATATTTTACGTTTGGGCTTCTGGGTTGTGTTCCTTATAACAAGGGTTTCATTATACATATCCTGGAGGGGGGGGGGGGGGTATGTCTCGGCACTGCGTAGTGTTCTTGGGCAAGACACTTTACTCTCACAATGCCTCTCTCCACCCAGGTGTCTCTAGAAGCCATCTTGGATTCAGATAACCTTTGTTTATTAATCATCTAATTATACATACATATGATTTATTGCTAATATTGTCAATCTTGTTTCACGTAGTTATTGCTAAAAACCGTTTTAGGCAGAGGAGTCGCCTTTCTTTCTTTCTTTCTTTTCATTTATTTATTGTCTTTAGTAGTCCTTTTGTTTGTTGTAAACTAGTTTTAGGTATTTTAATGTAAGTAAGTAGTAAACAAGTAAGTTGTAAAGCTGTAACGTAAGTAAGATCTAAATTATTAAAAAAAAGAAAAAAAACCTTTCACGTTGTATATCACCAATTCTAGTGTCCTCTTTTTAGCTTGTGCGAATGTTGCGGGCTTATTTTTCATCGCGTTTGACAACATGGCCACCAACTTGTTGGAATTGGCTACCACTTTAACCCATTGACTCCAGGAGATTTTTGAAAAAAACGTGTTTTTTAGACATTTTGAACATTTTCTAGTCAGTTATAGTCTAAATATGCTTCAAATTTCTCCAAAATGCATTTGCAGAATGAAGGCATGCCAGGTTTTTCACTAGTATCGCCATTCTCGTCCCCAGAGGCCGCGATCCTTTTGGTCAGCACCAAGGAATCGAGACCTCTGGCCACCCCCAGCTTGTGAGCATGCGCAGAGTAATCGTTCTGTAGTTTTCAGCCAATCAGAATTGTCAGATTCGACAATGAGTCCGTGATGCGCGGACTTCCGGTTTTGGAGACGGCCGGAGGTCGTGATTCTTGGTGCTGACCAAAAGGATCGCGGCCTCTGGGGACGAGAATGTAGTATCGCATTTAACGATATTTTAGCACGGGCATGCGCACAAATCAAAATTTACGAGAAAGTGACCCACGTCTTTAGGCTTTTCGATTTCTTTATTTTTATTTTTCGCTTTCCCTTTCTCTTTTCGTCGTATCTTTTACTGGGCTTGCTTTCGGTTCAAGAATTGCCACGAAAGCATCATTGAGACGGGAAATACTCAACATGGAGTAGCCAAGGATAAGTGACGGAAATTTTCCTCCTAGTTTTTGGCGGAAAATTCTAAGCGTTTTCCTGCATATTTCAAGCTCCACTGGCCGTATCAATATCATCTGGGTATCATTGGAAAGCTCTTTCCCTTCTGTAGAACTGGGATAAATGGGATTCCTATTTGGTCATAGCTGATGACGTCAGAAGCGGAACAAAGGTCAAGGTCCGTCACGGCCGGTTACGGCCGGTTTAGGAGTCAGTGGGTTAATATAAAAGTCGAAAATCCCTCTTCTGAAAGAATCTTGCCATTTTCGAGCTTCATGTGGGTGGATAGCTCAAATTTGTGACGAAAGAAGCCATAATTTGATAAATTGGGTCGCGTGTTTAACCCATTTTTGAAAAAGACGTGTTTTTTAGACATTTTGAACATTTTCTAGTCAGTTATAGTCTAAATATGCTTCAAATTTCTCCAAAATGCATTTGCAGAATGAAGGCATGCCAGGTTCTTCACTAGTATCGCATTTAACGATATTTTAGTTCGGGCATGCGCACAAATCAACATTTACGAGAAAGTGACCCACGTCTTTACGCTTTTCGATTTCTTTATTTTTATTTTTCGCTTTTCCTTTCTCCTTTCCTCGTATCTTTTTTATGCTTTTGTTGGCCTTTTACTGGGCTTGCTTTCGGTTCAAGAATTGCCACGAAAGCATCATTGAGACGGGAAATACTCAACATGGAGTAGCCAAGGGTAAGTGAGGGAAATTTTCCTCCTAGTTTTTGGTGGAAAATTCTAAGCGTTTTCCTGTATATTTCAAGCTCCATTGGCCCAATCAATATCATCTGGGTATCATTGGAAAGCTCTTTCCCTTCTGTAGAACTGGGATAAATGGGATTCCTATTTTGGTCAAAGCTGATGACGTCAGAAGCGGAACAAAGGTCAAGGTCTGTCACGGCCGGTTACGGCCGGTTAAGGAGTCAATGGGTTAAAATATTTAAGAGCCAAGCGGCTACCGGAAATAAAAGTTAATTTTATGCCCTTTAATTGGTCAAAATACTATGCCAGCTCTCATTGGCCGATAGGCGATAGGTGTGTTCAGATGAGATTAGTCACCTCAAGATACCCCGATTTTCACACACGGGTACGGCTAGCGCCATTTTGAATTCATTAAATGGTCATGTGATCGCGTCTTACCTGTAAAAGCTACACGTTTTCCCGGTGTAATCAGTGGTTTGCACGTGAGTCCTGGTACGGGTACAGGTAATCCTAACCGTACCCGTACCCAGGCTGTCTTAACATCTCTATTGTGTAAATATGGCCGTGGCGTTTCAGATTGGTGCATAGTTTTGAGAAATCTTTTATAAACGTAACAAAGGACTTCTGTGTTTATATACTCTTACGTCAGGGGTTGGGAGAGTTTAAGACAGTTATACAATGCATAACGTCTTGAATTCTCCCAACCTCCCTTCTGTTTAGATGAGGCTATATAAGCACAGGAAAAGTCCTCTAGTGCTTAAGAGTAAATTCTGTTCATACAGGGTGATTTTTGCAGTACTTGTGCTGAAAACGATATTCATTAGCTTTACTTTGAGCTTGCTTACTGATTGGCTTAATTAAAACTCTTGCACCACCCTCTCAATCATTTAAAAGAAAGCTAAATCCAACAGTGACTCGCTTGCACATATTTGCCCGCTCTTCATGTCAGATTCCTTATTAGTATTTATTATATCGACTTTACGTATTTTTTTGCTATCGCTTGGCATGCATTTTAATGCTTAGCTAGACGCATTTGCTTGATTTTTCCCAGCTGGCAATCATTAAAATATTGAAAATAGGTTCAAGAGAACTGGAAAAGAGTGTTTTAACATGACAATAATTTAATTATAAATGTTCACTCCAAAAGCCTTATTTTTTTGGTCTCACCTATAGCAAGCACATGCACATTGGGTTTTCCACTCACTGAAGTTTCAGTCTCATAAGCGTGTCCTACCCTGAAGAAATTTGTCTCCCAAGAAGCCCAAAATTCGAAATCTGAATAGCCACCATTTTCAAACTGTACTTGGCAGCCAGGCCATGTTTACATAAGGTAAGTCTGCAGCCGGGCCTAGTGGCCATTCAGGCCGGAGCTTATCCCGGTTTCTGTAGCATGAAGCGACAGAGAGTATTTCTACTCCCCCTGGATGGGATGCTAGTCCATCGCAGGGTTACCCCCCAGCAGTAAATTCGCCGGTACCCATTTATACACCTGGGTGAAGAGAGGCACTGTGAGAGTAAAGTGTCTTGCCCAAGAACACAACGCAGTGCCCCGCTAGAGACTCGAACCCGGACCATCCGGTCTGGAGTACAGCGCACTAAACCATTAGGCCACTGCGCCTCCATGTTTACATAAAGTCATTCCCAATCTGTCTGACTCGAAATTGGCGGAAAACAGAAAAAAAAAAAGCAACTGACATTTTGGCATCCTCACAAGCTCACTAAATGTATTTTTCCACCTGACTGTTTTCTTCCCTATCTTCACTGCCGTCAATTTCGGGGTTTGAAGCAATTGTTTGGCTCTAAAAAATATACGGTTCAAGGGCAGCCATAACGTAGAGTGGCAGTTTAAAGGCTTGCCGAAAAGCAGGGACAAAATCTCTCGGATGGAATGATGTGACAAAAACACGCTACTGAGAACTGTTTCAAAATGGTGGCAGCAATGTCAAATTTTGGGCTTCTTTGGAGATGAATTTCATTAGGAAAACCTACACTTAATAGGCTGAAACTTCGGTGAGTAGCTTAAACCTGATGCAAGCTTTTCATTGGTGTTGACAAAAAATGTTTTTCGGAGTGATTTTCTCCTTTAAAGAAAATGTGTTTGGAGTTTGAATTGAACATTATCTACAAAAATTTCTCATGCAAGTGGAGAAAAACGCCTTTGATGGGATAGCACATGGCAAAAGAAATGGTTGTTATCATTATTTTCGATTTACTACCCCCGCTTTACAAATTGTGACATCAATATTTTGTAAACGGTGGAAAATAGGTTAATTAAAAAATGCTTCCTTTGCATTTAATTTATTTTGTTTTCATACACGAACCTTGATGTCCAATTGTCAAACAGATGAAAATCATGAGTGGTTTAGATATGTGATCCAAAGCACATGCAGTTTTCAATTTATCTGGGTTTTGATTGGATATCAAAAAGTCATGCACGTGACGACTTTAGCCAACTTGATTGGCTTTTTTACTGATGAATAATTAATGAGAGTTTGAGAAATACGGTATCATTAATGTTGAGATGGCTTCACAGTACTGGTTTTGGTTCACAAAATTTAAAAAAGCCGCTTTAGACAAATAAAAATTCAGCTTGATAGTCAAGCGCACAGGATAAAAACAAAGGAAGCTGAACAAGCAATTAGTCCTTTCTTTTGGTTGCATTGTAATCCAAAGTATTATGGAGATTAAAACATGCAAAAGGCACCAGTAGACTCTGCCTGTACAACATTGCAGGGTTGTCAATAAGTGCCGGCGACCGGCGATATCGCCGACTACTTAAACGTTTTCGCCAGCTACAATGTGTGGTTCCAGAAAATATCCATACGTACCCCACAGAGGGTCCAAGGGGTGGGGGTTGTAAAAGTGAAATTTTTCCGAAGGGGAGGGGGGTTCACGAAGAGCTTTCTTTCCATAGGGTACGTGTCAATTTCGATCGAATAAACAAATGCAAAACTTACCCACTTTTTGGCCAAAAAATAAAGCGCTCTGTTCATTAATAATAACGTCAGTAATATTCTCAGTGCTATATTTTTCATGGTGGTTACACCTTCTTGCAACCTTGATACGTTTTCATGTTTCACACTCGGGGCAGAATTGCAAATAATAAAATGGCAGCCACTCAGAATTGTCACCAGTTCACTTGAAGTCATCACCAGTTCCCCGACTTTTTAAGCTTGGCAATAAATCTATCGACTATATCTCTCTCTCGGACCTCTCTCGGATTAATATTTTTGCACGAGTCTGTAAACGGTGACATACAAGCGAAGCATATGTGTGGAGATTCAGCTGGCCTGCAGAACTGTTCGAAAAAATTCTATTCATTCTGATTGGCATGTGAATTTCAACATGATCTCCATCCGTTTTGACGAAACACACGAGCTACTTGACAGCAATGACAAGATAACCGTCGTCCACCAAAAAAGGTAGCCACACAGGGCGATTCAAATAACTTTTTTTGTATTAATGAATCATGAACAGTGTTTTAAAACATTTAAACCTGCAACAGAAATTCTACCATCGTTCAGCATTTTCATGAACAGCCAACTTTTTCCCACGTCTTGACACGCGAATCTTTTGGCGGGTCTGAGAACATGTTGCGTGACACTTTCCTGTTCATGAATCATTTGATAAGAATCGTTGACCAAAGAAGTCTAGACAGATGAGGACGCTTAAAAATGCATATTTTTCAAAATAATGAGTTAAAAGTAGTCTAAAACATTACACCTGCAATAGACAAAAACATTATGGAGGAAGTAATTTGTGAATCGTATAATTTTCGTGAATATTTAACATCGAAAAAACTTGACCTAGTGTGAATGAAAAGGTTTTCCAGTTGACTTACAAGTGTTCTTTTATAGCTAAAATTTGAGCGCTTTTGCAGTTTTTGTTCCTTGGTTCATTGACTTTGCTATTTTAGAGGTTCATTTTCAGGTTCAACGAGCTAACTAATGTGGCAAATATCTCGAATACAAGTAAATAAATATGTTCAATGCAACAACATATTGTTTTAGCTTTTCCTGTGACCCCCACCCTGGAATGGAAATTCCAAGGGGTAGGGGGTCTAGGTGTAAAAACCCTCTGTGGGGAGAGTATGGATATTTTCTGTAACCACACAATTTGGTGGAGATACGCAGCAAAAAAGCGTTCATTACAAAAAAACACTTAAAAAAGGGCCCCCAGTGCCGTCTACTTTCAAAATATCTCCGCATACTTCAAATCTTATTGACAACCCTGAATTGTTATTTAAAATCATACACTAACCTTCCAACTGGTCTCTTTTTTCAGGACTGACAATGAAGTCATCTAGCTTTCTACTGAGCTCATCTAATTTGTCCTTTATGCTGGCCTCGTCCTTCACCCACTGTCTTAGAAGATCTTGGTAGTGTTCCTCAATATCAGGATCCATACTTTCTTTTCCAAGGTCATCAATGGCATCTTGGTAGCATACTCCTCCCAGTCGCACCAAGGTGTCTTTGATGTCATTCCAGTAGACAGTAAATGTTGCATCGTCAACTGAAGCATTAGTCGCATGACCATAAACTGTGTTCCTGAAGAACTTGATGCGAGCAATGTCGGCCTCCGGGGTTACGTCTGTTATCAGAGGAAGGTTATCCCATCCAGTTGTAGGAGGAGACAGACTGCATATGTTCCTTAGAAGAAGTACCAGTAGAGTGGTGTCAAAGCTCCTTGATGAAACTGAAGATTTGATGGCAGGATACAGTTTGCCCCATTGTGATGGATTTAGGATTTTTTTCTTTCGAAGTGATTGTAACTGACCATGGACTATAGGATCTGCCAAAACTGCGTGTAGGCTTCCAGGGGGTCGCACCCTGTCAAAGGTCTCTCTTAGAACCTGTGATCCAACATCAACAAGAAGGCGACACAATCGGGCGTAATTAGTTGTTTCTTTAGTGAAAGGAAACGAGGGTACTGCGCAGGCCATAATGACAATGTCCTATAAAAGAAAAAAAATAGAGACTGATAGCTAGGAGTGAAATAATTATTAGCGAAGGTAAATGTAAGTGTCACTGAATGAATCGTAATACATGTTATAGCCTGGTAAACTACCTTATTCTAAATATGTGGAATCACCAGACAATAACCATACCCCCACCCCCACACACATAGAAGGCTTTTTGCTTTGCGCTCCCCACCCTCTCACAAATTTCCATTCCAAGGGTTTGTTGGCTGACCACTCCCCCTCCCCCCCCAAGGAAAATTCCATTATTTTTAACATTGACTACTTTACCCCGGGAAAATGAGGGCCGGTAGGAAGCTCTTTATAACGCCCCATAGTATTGGCCGCAAAAAATGAAAAACAAACAAAAAAAGTAACAATGGACCCTAACCCTAAAACAATAGAGCTGCTGAGGGATAGATTCCTGGCTCTTTTGTCACTATGTCAAACACCCCTATTCTTGGGCCCTTGAGTTTTGTCAAATTCCTTACTATTCCTCACCCATGGGAAGAGATTAACTCAAATCCCTGGGGTATTCCCAGCCCCCTTCCCTGGGACTAAACATTGACAGATGTATACCGTATTTACCCGTGTACTAGTCGAACTCGTTTATAAGTCGACCCCCTAATTTTGGGGTCAAAAACTAAGTTTTCTTCATTTTATTGGAAAACGTAAATACATTGTATTTCTTAGAGTTGTTGTTCAGGTAAGTACTATGGACATACGAAACAACCATCACAAGTTTCAATGTGAGGTTTTAATATTCTTGCATGTCCGCAATCGTTTTAACAACACACGTACATGTGGGAATTTTGTCCATAATGTTTGAAACAGGCTTACAAAATCAAATATACTAATTCCTAGAGTACGAGTAGTCGGTTTTTGTTCCTGAAATCCTACGCGCGAGGGACTGAGTTATTGAAAAGAAAAAAGAAAGAGACTGCTCGCAGTCTGACTAATTCCACAGAAACCTTTCTAACTGTGAAAGATGAAAACGCAGCTTTAGCAGGCAGGCAAAACACCATAGAAGGTCAATAATCTTTGAGAACGCTTGAAATTTAGCAGGCAGGCAAAACCCCATAGAAGGTCAATAATCTTTGAGAACACTTGAAACAGTGCCAGGTTACTAAGCAGGGAGTTCGAAGCGAGAAAGATGTTTATCTAAAGTAGATTTACAGCTTTATTTACCAGAAAATGTCAGTTCTTTATTCCGAAATTGTGCCAGGGAGTATAATCTTCAACACTCAGGTCTACATAAAGAAGATAAATTTTAAAGCATTTCAACTTGAACTGCTAATTTAGACGCAGACCGCTAAGCGAAGGACTTGTATCATTGTTGCGTTCGAAGAACGCCTACTAATCGTGTAAGTCTCGCGGAACTGGCTGGCTGGCACAAATAGCCTCAATATCATGTTCGTGCTTTGTCGAACTGCTTTCGCACTTGCATTGATTTATTTAGATGATAGAAGCTACTTATCAGAACATCAGAAGCTTGCCCACTACTGGTGTCTTTTCTAGGAAACTGATGCTGCAATTCGCCCAAGCAACACATCACATTATAAAACTCAGGTGCTTTTCATTGGAGATCCACAATGAACTTCTGTCCGCATACAGAGTTATGACACTCTACTGTTCAAATCAGCCTTATTGTTATCCAAGAAGAACCTTGTAGCAAAGACTGTACACTCCTGGTGCGAATATATAACAGCAGATTTCGATCAGCGCCGTGACAGTCTTTGTAACAGTGAATTTTATGTTTGCATTTTAGCCTGCATATGTTCCCTTGGCAGCGTTGATTTGTTTACATTTGGCATCTTGAGGTTTATGATTATTTGGCTACTGCTACTACTTGCTGATTTTTTAATGTTTTGGCTGACAATTAATCAGTGCAGTCCACAGTCTGCGGTTTTATGTCCATGGTCTGCAACTTTGTATCGGAGTGTACCGAAGGCGTCGAACGCACTCCTAATCTTTGATAATTACTAGTTTATAAGATGTTTTGGATAATATTATAGAGACAATTGTTATGCTAATAATTTGTGCAAAATTTATTTTACCGGTGCTTGTGTCTTAGTTTATAAGTCAAGGGCGATTTTTTGGACTGATTTTTAGGCGGTGAAAGGTCGACTTATACACGGGTAAATACGGTAATTCTACTGAAGAATTGAAGGGCTAATTATGAGCTGCCATCAACAATTTCAATTAGATTACCCACAGCCCCATCCTGTGGTGAAGGACATTACAAATACATGAAATTTCAGATCTTTCATTTCAAGGCGCAGCAGTACAACATTTGTGAAAGCTATTTGTTGCTGCAGTGGTAAAGAGAACGACAGCCATATTTCAGTTGCAGGGCCCTGTGCCTCGCTTTCATACGACTTCCGGCTTACGGCCTCGATGCGTTTGTACTTTGTACAAAGCGCGAATCGACATAAATATGCTGTTATGGCGCTGATTATTTCTTCATACCCCACAAGGTCAAAACAAAACTGAAGCCGTTCTAAGTCTATGCCAATTTCTCGCTAGAAAAGTTCTGAAGCGCGAATTGTAGAAAGCGAAAGTGAAGCAATGCAGATATATTCACATCCGATCGTCAAAATACTCGTTACTGTCTGGCAACAATTCTTGCGTTGCCAACAGTTACACGCACCCAAAAAGCAACAAAGATTAAAAAGCAAAGTCTAAAAAAAGTAAAACACTAATTACCTAACAGCAAATTGCTTTCCTTTGGGAATACAGAGTACTTTTATACACTTGCAACTTCCGCCACACCTTCGCTGCCACCATTACATCAACTATGGAACTTGTCCTCCCCGAGGAGGCGCAATGCTCGATTTTGATTGGTCGAAAAAGAGAGGGCGGCTAGCACAGGACGCCCATCCTCCTACACCTCTTCTGAAAACCATTTCACGCAATGCACTTATCACGAAAAATTCGAGAAGCAGTTCACGGAAAAAGGCAAGCAATCACGTTTCACGTAAAAATGCAAAGGCTAAATCAAAGATGTATTTAAACATTTTACCACATTACTGAATGTGCCATCTTTTGGTAATTTCAGACTCTCTTCGTCGTAAAAAAGCAACCAAAAGACATATCAACACTGGGTCCTCCTGGTTCACTGTCGCTGTGGTTAGTTCTCAGTCCTCCATCCAGAATGGGCAGGCCGTGCGC
>OX393570.1:17472623-17497623 GCA_947652115.1 Blastomussa wellsi | reverse complement strand
ACTTTGGGCACAAGTTGTTTTGATGTCCAGCTCTTGTAACAAAAGAATTGACATCTTTGGTATTTCCTTAATCAAGCTTAAAATTTCCGTTTTTCTTCCAATACTTCCACACAGAACGAGCCCGCGAGTACCTCGCAATTTCGTCATGCGCGTCTTTCGTCTAGTTTCCTCCAAAGCCGTTCAGTAGGTCGTCACGCAATGCTTCTCAACACGCAGCGTCGCGTGACAAGTCCAAACAACGGCTTCAAAGGAGACTACCCTCTCATCTAAACGCCCGCTTTGTCTTGTACTGTTGAGAGGCTACCCATACATTTTATACTGTATTTTCCTACCAGTGTCATTGCTGACATCTTTTAACAGGCCAATCTTTTTTAAGTGTTGAGGTGTATCAACCGACAGTGACATGGTGTCGCCCACGGCCTCGTGGAATCCTGGGTTGGCGCCAGTGCGGTATTCGTAAGGTTGGTCCCAGTACTGCAGGTAATACTGAATATGGCCCAGCTCGTGGTGAGTGGTTACCAGGTCGTTGTGATTGATGTTGGTGCATTGTTTGATCCTGAAAAGGGAAAAAATGAAAAAAAAGTAAACGCTGCATAACTGGAGAGGGAATTAACCTGCGACGAGTCCAAAACATGTTCCAAATCGTGTCCTCGTAAGAGCTGACTCGTCCCCAGTCCATCCTAATATTCCCCGCGCCTGTCATTTTTTCGCATAAGAGACGACTGGGGATGAGTCAGAGTGAAGTTACGTGTAGCATTTTTTGGAAACCCCATTACTGTTTTGTTTCAAGACATCATTCGTCGCTTACCGCTCTGGAATTCGGCCTAGAGCCCCTGCAGTAATAAGCAAAAGCACCAAATGCTTCTGCCGATTAAGATATTATGTTTGGGCCAAAGCCACAAGAAGATTTGCTGTCTGACGGATAATCGCATTTTCGCCAAACCCGCGAACAGGGCGTCTTTTTGAAACAAATATGGGAAATAGGAAGGGAGGGCATGATCACAGGCTGAGAACCGTACCGTAAAACAAGCAAACAAAAAAGTAGATGTGTTTTTGAAAGGTAACACCTTCTTTAAATTGTTTCTGTGCCGCTTGTGTTAAGACAGTGCGAAAATATTTTTTTTCGGGAAAGACACCCGCCAAGGTATACGGCCCGGGGGGTACTTGACCCATGTTTGGGTACAGGGGTGCCGCTGGAGGTCCGAAATCCTGACCCTGTTTAGGACAAAAATAACCTCAAATATATACCCCGATAAGGACCAAGGGAAACACTTTTTATACGATAGCGCTAATATCTAAAAAAAAGATCTAATGTTGACTGATGACCGGCTAAATAAATACTGATGAACGTTTCTGATATGCTTAAAATTCGACGAAAATCTTTAAACCATACTCTGTGTAGGACTACTCCTTATTAGTATATTCTCAGCTCCGACTATTGCATTTCTAGCTTTTTGATTGGCTAAAAAACTCCGACTATGAGCCAATAGTCGGAGTTTTACGTCATATGGAAAATAGTGCGCCAAGTTTTTATTTTGCGCTTTTTAAAATTGTGGAAATAAAAATCGGCGGCAAAACCCGGTTTGAGAATTTACTAAAACGATTATTCCATTCGCCCTTGTTGGATATGAAGTGATTATAACCAACTCGCGCTACGCGCTCGTTGGTTATTTTATCACTTCATATCCAACGCGGGCTCATGGAATAATTGTTATATATCCATACCCTGTTTAGGACAGACTCGCTTGAATTATATACGCTATTCAGGACTGAAAGGTCAAAAATTAGGCTGATGCTCCATATACCAAGTCAATATATGTGCTATTGTGTCGTTTTATTGTGTGAAGTCTATTGTGCCCCATTGTTGTGTTCTTTGTGACGTGCTTTGGGACTTGCTATTGACTTGGTATATGGCGCTCGACCCAAAAACCATACCCTATCCAGCGGCACGTCCCCGTAGAGCCCATATAAGGGAGTAGCCCCACCCCCCCCCCCCCCCCCCGTGAATACGGTAATTTTACATGCGTAAAAATATCAAGGGTTATGTCAACGAAGTCAAAGAGATCAGATAACCTGTTTGCTTAGATGACTACTTGCCGAAACAAACAAAGACCGTGTTTATAAAAGATTATCGAAAAAATTGAATCTTCAACAAAGGGCATTTCAAATTGCGACTTGCTGACGCACAAAGCACAATAGCTTCGCTGTTAAACAGATTAACCAATCAAAAGCCTGTCAAATCAGCATTTGTGATTAATTTTGCATTACGGGTATACGACAGTAAGATGGTTTCAGACTTCGATAAATTTGATTTTAAAAATTTCCTCCAGTTGGAGTGATTCCATGAGTGCGCGATTGTAGATAGACTGACAAGGCGCCTAGCTCAACTCGTCCAAAAAGCGTGAATGGAATATCCAAGGAATTGCAATATTAATTAGTCCGCTCACTGAATAAATCGCGTGGCGAGCGGTGAAGTCACGATCTCGAGCCTGCGAAGGCGGTGACAAATTTCGCACTTCTCGGCTACCTCGCCGGCTCTACATCGCGGCGTACATGTACGGATATAGAATTACCGAAATTCTCAAAAGGCTTCTAAAAAATAAGAAAACAAAATCATCATTTCCTTGATGTACAAACAAATTGTCCGAGCAAAATTTGAAAGGAATATAAGGCATAGGTTAGGAGAACTTAGATCTTACCTTACGTCTTTGTTTATGCGGAAATCCCAGGCGGATGCGTGACAGATGACATCTCGGTCTTTTGGTTTCGTTATCATTGATTTTGTATAAAACGATGCAGGAAGTCCCTCGAGTCCAATCGACTTGAAGAACGACTCAGCTAATTGCACCATTTTCAGTGCGGTATAGTTTTGCCTTACCATGTTTGCCGTTACGTCCAAACTAGGCTGATTCTTGTAAGGCTCGACCAAATCATAGATGTTCACCCATGATTGTGCCCACATGTTGCCTAGGAGATGGGCTGGGATGGGACCTTTTGGAGACATCTCTTCGTACTTCTGGCTCAACTTGTAGCGAACATAAGCGTGCAATTCCTGGTAAAGCGGTTTTAATTTGTTCCAGAAGCCCTCCACCATGGCCTCCAAGTCGTCCACCTCGTACCAAGATCGCCAAAATTCCCCGATATCCTTCCAGCCGTTGTCTCTCGCACCTTCGTTTTTCAACTTCACAAATTCCTTGTACAGGGGTCGTACCTTCGGTCCAACTGCGTCCCGCCAGCCTTTCCAAGCGAACAGCAACCTCTTGTAATCCCGCGATTTCGATAAGATACTGTACAGGTGAGGATCCAGCTCTAGCATTGCCCCATCCGAGTCCTTAACTTTACCTGTGCTGTAAATTCCCTCCATTTCAGACTCTGTTTCAGTGGCTTTTCTCAGCGTCGCTTCATCCTTTGGCGTGGCAGATGCGGTGATGCTCTTGATCTGTCTCGCGGTGTCGCTAGAAAGCTTAGATGTATCGAACGTGGACGCATTTTCGCGCATCTGCTTGTAAAACGCTGAGAACGCTAAGCTTGTATTGGTTTTCAGCTCTTTGTTATACTTCGTGAGGTTCGTAGCATGGTTCCATGAAGCGACAGTCGATTTGTAGCTTTCCTGAGGGGTAATATTGTTGTATTTAGCGAGAAATGCCAACGCCTTGTTTTCCTCCGCCTGATCAAAGGAAGCCACGAGAAGAAACGATCCAAACGCCGCAACAAAAGTGAAAAGCAGAATGTTTAGTTGCATTGCGCTGCTCTTGTAAACGTATGCTGCCAAAGCCGGCTGTAATAAATTAGTGGGCGTTCTTGCGTGATCACCAGTGATCGGAGATATCGCGTACTGCACTATTTGGTCTATTTGCAGCTATTCATGAGATTGTGTAACCTTCTGTCAAGTAAAATAAATTTAGAACAATTAGTATGTCAAAGGGTCGTCTGTCAATATCGTCAAAGTCATGTTCAGTTTGTAGCAAAACGTCAAAAACTGTGTACAGAATGATGAGTCTAAATTCATTAACTTCAATTTTCTACAGTATTTTACTCCAACTTCTACTCCACTTGGCGCTGAACACGAACAGCGACTCTGAAGAACAAATAGGTAAGCAATTGCATGCATGTGTCTAGTGCGATTAGTTTGAAGTTCACAGCACTTTCCACTTTACTTTTAGGCCCTTAGAAATTGTCCGACCTAAAAAAAACCCTCAGGGGAGACATTTGAGTCCAGTGTCACTGCATGGGGGTGGAGGGGGGGGGGGGGGGGCTTGTGACACGTCACATGTTGTTCTGGGCTGTTCCAGGCGTTCGGTTGGTGGGGAACGAAGCAAAGCAAAAAGGCGCGCGAAAAAAGGAGGGAGGGAAAATTTCCTCTCCCCATCCCCCCCTTATTTTTTCGCGCGCCTTTTTCGTTTGCGCCGTTCCCCGCCAACCGAACGCAACGGACAGGCTTCACGTGGTCCGGCTCACCGGCATAATGCACCAGTTTCAGCTACTGGCTCCGAAGAGGAGTTGCAAAATGCGCGTTTTTCGGTTTAACAACATATTTCAAGATCTCGCGTAGCGCTCACAGCATGCAGCATAGCTCGTGATGTTTCGTCGACAGATTTTGCTCTCACGTGCGACTGTAGCTTTCTACAAATCTTTGATCACTCATCGATTTCCTTCTAGATTTGTCTAGAACTGATACTTGGCAGTTACATGAGGAGGCGAACCGTTTGAGTTCAATCGCAACCAGCTCGTAAGCCGGCATACGGGCACAGGGGGATATTGCGACCCAACTGAAATCGAGCACGAGCACATTCTCGTCCCCCGTAGTCCTTTTCGCTTCTCTTAGCCGGCGGGGCCTTGGCGCGAAAAACGAAGGGCTCTGGGGCCACACGATTTTCAAAAAAAATTGAATTCTTTTTATTGGCTGTTGAGAATAAGTCAAAATGTTCACCGGCCGCCATATTACAACACACGACATGTAGAAACATCAATGCTAAATACATGAAGTTAGGAAGTCCTAGAATCTCGGACTAGAAATCGTATGTCTCCAGAGCCCTTCGTTTCTCGTGCCAAGGCCCCGCCGGCTAAGAGAAACGAAAAGGGCTTGGGACGAGAATGGCACGAGCACGGTTAGGATATTTCGTCCCAATTAAATTTTAGGTCGAGCACGAAAGGGATATTCATTACCAATTAAATTGGAGAACGAAGATGGTGACATTGAGAATACTCGGCAATGGGGTAAACAATCAGTAACAATCATTTATTGCAAAGCTCCTGACCTGCAAATATAGCCGCCTCTCGTCACTCCCCGGTCCTATTGATTTCCAATTCGCGCTACGAGACTACCGAAAAACAGACTGCAAGCAGTCTACGGGTGGGTTGTTCTCGCTAACCGAAAGAGTCAAAGGAATTAACTTGAATACAAAGGCGACCATAAGACCATAAGATGTCTGTTACGGAGATTACAGACATGTTTATAAGTTAGCTCTTTTGACTCCATCCCGGGTTTGTTCGTGGCTTTGCAATGGTGATTGATTACTGAGTATTTTTGCCTGTGATAATAATTGGTGAAGCCCATGCATTTCACGGGTACAAAATGCCATCGAAAAACGAAAACAACCCACCCGCCTCTCCCGGGTTATCAGGTGCAACTCGTTTCGCAGCTTTACAAAACGTCACTATATTCGTTCTTGATTTCAGTTAGTCCCGAATATCCCTTTTGTGCTCAAGTTTGAATTCAATTGGTCACGATTATATATCGAGTGGTTACACATTCCTAAAACGATTCGCATCTTCGTGTAAGTGGTCACGTAAAGGAAACTTTAGTACAACTCTATGAGCATTACGTTTGACACAAGATGTCGAGCTAGGAAGAGGAAAACCGAAAATCTCAAAATAAATCTGAAAGTGGAAGGTTTTTTGATTGAACCACATTATCAAAAAACTGCGATCAGACATTTTTCGCAGTTCCACAGAAACAAGTTGTTTGAGGCCTGGTTTATCAGTGTATAGTTTTTCAGAGGAATTTACCAAAGGATTGTTTTTGTCAATAAAAGTTGACAGCAACTTGATAATAAGATTGTTCGTCATGAGGATTGCGCTCAAAATCCCGTTCGCTAACAAAATGATTACAGTAGTCACAACTCCGATTTGCGCCATTATCCGAGTGATCTTGCGTCACTGATTTTGATGCGGACCACTTCAAAGAAACGCACCCCAAATAGTGTTCTTAAATCATGAACTTACCTTCGGAGAGCTACCGAAAAACCTGACCCAAAATCCCGCAGTCTCGTGAAATACAAAGCAAATTATAGCAACAACAAATCATTGCTGGCATATCCAGAACTTTTAACTGAAAGCTCTTTTAAATAATTAACAAGACATTTGTCCAGTGACTCAACAGCACCTGTAGTAATTTACATTTTTATCAGCAGGAAAACGGGAAATATTTTTATTCTGATAATTACTTTTTTATCCTTCTTCATTTTGCAAGATTTGAAATTTTCATGTTAAACTGATAACCTTCCTTCACTTTTTCAATGTTAGATAAATGAGAAGTTATATCAAAACATTTGCCATATCTCATTGTTAATAATTTTGTAAGATATAGATTTAGCCAAGCCAAAAAGCGGAGCTCTGTATTTTTTGCTGGTTCTTAACAATTTGTCAAATTGCCTTCATTAAAAGTCTATCGGTGCAACTGTACTCAAGAAAAATTCCATAGCCGAAATAAGTAAGGAAAATTAAAAACGTCAACTCCAATTGGAGAAATTCCGCTGAGAATGCCAGAAATACTGCCAGAAGCCGTGAAAAAAATTGGACCAGAGCCCGCGATCAATGGAAAACCAATACCTGGTCAGCGGTCAACTTTAAAAACACGCGACCTCGATGAGTTCTCAATCTGAGCCCGCGATCTGGTCATGTGATGCTGGTCAGCGGATACCTTCTTTTGACAGCTGTCAATTGACCATATAACAATTATTCCGTGAGCCCGCGTTGGATATGAAGTGATAAAATAACCAACGAGCGCGTAGCGCGAGTTGGTTATAATCACTTCATATCCAACAAGGGCGAATGGAATAATTGTTTTAGTAAATTCTCAAACCGGGTTTTGCCGCCGATTTTTATTTCCACAATTTTACAAAGCGTCCGGAAAGAGCTATGTGATCTCAAGACAAGTCACTGTAAGCTGTGCTGTAAAGCTTTTAGCGATAAACCTTTAAATACTGCCAAAAACGAAGTTAAAAAATAGCAAATCTGCCATACAAACCTTTCTATTTCCCGCGAACAGTTGCCGCACTAGCCTCGTTTTCATGTACTCGGCCCAAGCTTTAACCGCGCGTCCGCCATTTATGAATAAGGTGTATAACATGCTCTGTTTGAAAACCAGCGAATTCTGAATTTCAGAGTTATGGCGGTGCGTGACAAACTTATGATCGCGTTTTTAATTATCTCGGGATTTTTAGCCATTTGAGAAGCATTAGGAAAAGCGTTTATGTAAATGTTTGTATGTTCAGTACAGATAATCAGTCGCTTAGATAACCAAAGCAAGTTCCAGATGTTTACACCATTTCCCAGCTGTCATATTGGTGTACCAACGTTGTCCACCAACGTGGCGGCTCCATACTGGGGTCCATAAATTTGTGCGCAACATTTCGACGAATATCTGAAGTTTGGAATAACGCACTGAGCTAAAACTTGGAGAGGTGACTTCTTTAATTATTTTCTATAATATCGCAAATTCTTGACTTCATCTATCAACTGGTTTTCGATTTCATTCTCAATTGCGTGACAGTGCCACCAAAGAATTTCTGTAGGTATGGGGCTCCGCTCAGCGGCCCTTCGGGCCACCGGAGCTCTCTTTCCCCTTACTTGTTTATCACTGCTGTGGAACTATTAGCAATCGCTATTCGCTCTTGTTCAGAAATTAATGTTATTTTTTCACAACCAGCAGTAGTGCAATTTTTTCCAATGCAGGTTTGTTGTGCTGGTTCCTTTTCAATGCAGGATTTTTGCTTCTTACTTCTTAAATTTTTGTTTTGCAGGATTTTTTGGGTGTTTGGACTTCCCTCCTCTCCCGCCTCCGCTTCACATCTAATAATGGCGCATCCTTGGACTAAACGTAGCGCATCTCGTGATGCAGCCAAAATTGCAAGTGGTATTCCCCAGTTTTACAAATTTCGTAGTTAGGTTCGCGCGCCCAATCGCACGTCTTACTAGGAGATAGAAAACGAAAAGCGGCGTCAAACTGAATCAATCTTAAGCTTTACAAGTTGTTCAAGATCACAGTTTTTCGTGATATTAGAAGAATGAATGACTCACTTTATTGCCGCCCAGAATCGATCAGTCGTTGCCCTCAGACGCTCCTCCCCCTCTCCCCCCGATTGCTTAACAGCTCTGCAAACATAAATTAAGTTAACGGTTATATATAGGACGAATTCGAAGATCTTGGGCACTTTCCATTTGTATGGAAAAACCGGTTGTTCCGGTGGGAAATCAAATGGAACAGGAGCGCGACTCTCCTTCAAATATACAGGCCCTACAAAGAAACCGTGAAAGGCTCGAACAAAGACTGGACCCCATGGGAGATCGCACGCTCTTTATAACAACGATGAGTTTCGATCAAGAAGTAATGAACAATAACCTCCATTTGGCAAGAAAATGATATACAGACCACGCTATTTGTCCACGGACATTATTTGCTCCAAGGAAAACTTTGGTTTTCAAGGAAACTGTGACTACATGGTTTAAGATTTTTTACTCAAGGCCGCTTATTCTGGGAGACGTCGACGTAAAAAGATCTGTCGGCGTTGCTAATTTCCGTTTCGTAAACGGTCGGTGCCATTTTTTAACGGTCGGTGCCATTTTTTAACGGTCGATGCCATAATTGGTAACCAAGCTTTTCGGAATGGACGATGCTATATCCGCTCTAGTTTTGGCCTGGACTAGGTCGAAACTGGTGATAGACTAATACACACTTACCAAATGCTTAATTGTTCAATTTCACACTGGTGTGCTTGCGGTTAGCTTTATTTGTTGGGTGGGGCAATACAAGTAAAATATATATACTAAGAAAGTCTTGTTTTATAACGAAATTTTGTGGGGATTTGGCGGATTGGCCTGGTAGTGTAGTGGTAGTGTACTGGTGAAATAGGGATGTTGGCTTGTCAGAGGTTCAGGGTTCGATTCTTGTCATTGACTAACAATTTTTCTTTTTTTGTGGGTAAAAAAATTCGATGATAGCCCAAAAAAAATTCTAAGTGTCGAAAAAATGGCATCGACCGTTTACGAAACGGAAACGTGCGTCGGCGTTCAACATATTGTTAAAGTAAATAAATTATTTCCTTTCAATTTGCGTATGGTATAAGGAAGCTTTTTCGGCTTAATTTCTCCAGGGGTGCCCGTTCTCTCCCCCCCCCCCCCCCTTTTTACGGCTAACGGTCAACCCCAATGAAACCCTCCTAAAACACTGCATGTTCTAATCGTTGGAAAAAATTAGGTTTGATCATTTAATAAACGAGGTAATTCATTGTTGTAGCTAATTTTTTCTCTTAAAACTGCGACGAATCCAGAAATAGATTCCCGCACGTTATTCAAATATTTTCTTTATAAGTTTCAAAACGCCACCAAAAGAAAACACGCGGACCTTGTTTACATAACAACCGGGCTTCAAAGCGTCCACATCACAGATCCCTGATGCAAAGGTTACTGATTATCGACAAACTGAACCATATATCAATTATCCGGAAAAAGCGGATTGATCATTTTGCACCTTTGTCATTCGAATCTGGGAACACAAGTTAACCAAAAGTACACTATAACAGTTTGGATGGATGTGAAATTGAGCTGATTGAGTTATCGTCTCGTTCCCTTGAAAAGCTTGAAGAGGTCTAATGAAGTTAGAAATCTTGCCTTTCTTGAGCTTTTAAAAGCGCGCGTATGGCTCCTCAAAAGCTCAGAAAGACAAATATATTGGAACTTTTTAAAAAAAAAGAGTTATTTTAGGTCAATCAGTCCATAAAAACTTTCATGCATATAAACTCGTACAGTACGCTTTGGTCGCCTATGCTTGGACAAAGAACGTTGTCTCGGAGAGCCGAATTAGGAATAAACATATGTACATATTAACATCATGCTTAACTAAAAGTCACGGCACTTTTAAAAAACAACTTGAGCACTACGCTATTCAGTTCAGTTTTTAAAAGCTGGCAAGGATCGAAAAAACAGTGATTATCAATGTACCAGCGGTTTTCAAAGGCCACACATGCGCTACTCCTGACTTTGGTTGCGGGTACGCAGGCGATGTCGTGGGTGCAGTCGTGTCTGGCAAAGTCGTTGGTACCATACATGGGTCGTCCGCTGGGCCAGGATTTTCAGGCCACCCTATGGTGTAGTTCGAGGCGCATCTTTGGGCTCTTAGCCACAAGTACAGGGGCCAGAAGTACTCTTTCATGGGACCGACATCCATGGTCCTCCGGTTGGTGAGCTTTTCGAGAGCCTCGGGCCACGGTTTGCTCTTGCCCAGCTGTAGCATCTCCCTTGATGCACAAAAACACGAAAAGGTGAGATACACGAAACAAGAATAAAACACAACATACCGAGGGACTTTATCCGTGTTTACAAAGCCTCAGGTAAACACGAGGAGGTTTGTGAGAATTCGAGACAGTTATGCAAACTCTCGACTTCGTCTCGGGTTTGCGAAACTTTCGAGAATTCTCCTAAACCCGCGAGTGTTTAGATGAGGCTGTAAACACGGAAAAAGTCCTCTATCGCTGTTATAAAATATTTCTCAAAACTACGCGCCAATCTAAAACGCCACAACCATGTTAACACACTCTCATCTAGATATATCTATTGACTGATCTAAACACACCTATCTACCAATGAGAGCATGCGAAGCCTCTCAGTTATTTCATAATTAACAATTAGACTACGAGCCCAAGTTTTCTATGAGCGAATAGTCAACGAGGCGCAGCCGAGTTGACTATCGCTCGTAGAAAACGAGGGCGAGTAGTCTTATCGTTTTAGTAGAAACTCTAAAGGGTTACAATCCAAAAGCTACAATTTTAAGTATTTTTTGAGCCAAAAATCACAACGCGCGCGCGATCATTTCCTATCGGCGAATAGAAAACAGTGGAAGAACCAATCAGATTCACGGATTTCCAATAGAGCACAGCTGAGTTTCTGCTAATTAAGCAATAGACCACAAGTTTCTATGGTTTATAAGCTGATAAACCACGCGGGATGTTGGCAGAACACGAGAAGAATTACAGGATGGATTACAGAATTTTGCGAATTCTAAACCGAACGAAAATAAACGACATTCGAGTATCATTCTATTCAGTCCCAGTCCTTACTTGATTTTTTTGCCAGCTTCGGCCGACTCGTAGATAGAGCACTGGTGAAGAGGGCCCTCGTAGCCTGCTAACTTACAGGCCGCCTTGTGGAACTGGAACTGCAACACGCTACTGATAAAGTACCTAACAACAGGAAGGGACCAAACAGCTATAAGTACACAGCAAAATTTCGAGAACATGCCACAGGCTTTCATTTGATTTGGGAAGAGTGGTGAGTGCGCTGGACTCCAGTTCGAGTGGTCTGGGTTCTAGCCCTGGTCGGGGCACTGCGTTGTGTTCTTGGGCGAGACACTTTACTCTCACAGTGCCTCTCTCCACCCAGGTGAATAAATGGGTATCGGCGAATTTAACGCTCCGGCATCCCATCCAGGGGGGAGTAGAAATACTCCTTGTCGCTTCATGCTATAGAAATTGGGATAAGCTCCGCCTGATTGGCCACCCGGCTCGCACGCAGATTTTTGAGAATAATGTCGAAGAAAGTTAATATCCGAGGGGGGCTATTTTAGGATGGAAATTAGCGTTTAAATAATCTCTGGGGTTCTATTTGGCCGGGATCAGTACAAGGACTAGACTCCTACACAGACGTCCTACCCAAGCCATAAGGACGCCTGTGTGGGAGGCTAAAAAAGGGACTGTATTTTTAGTGCATACAAGAATGCCACACATTAAAACTCTCTAAACAGTAGTTGTTGCATTTCCTTTCGGAGTTTTGCGTCATGAAAGGTAAACTGACACAGTGAGAAGCTTACATCAGATGCCTCGAAATAGTTCTTTTTTGATGAGCCATAGTTAAGATTTTACGCTGTTTGGTAAGAATAATATATATGACTACTAATTACGTTACTAGTTACGTGTATATAGCATTGATGTTTTTACATGTTGTGTGTTGTTATGGCGGCTGGCGATCATTTTGACTTCCGTTTACGATTTCTTTGTTCTCAACAACCAATAAAAAGAATTCGAATTTTTTTGAAAATCGTATGTCCAGAGACCTTCGTTCCTAGTTCCAAGGCCCCGCCGGCCAAGAGAAACGAAAAGGGCTATGGGGACGAGAATGAACCATTCGTATAAAAATGTGTTTTACCTGCAGGTTCATTGTCATGCAAAACAAACTCACTTTCATTTGGATGGTTTTGCAATTAGACTCGCGTTGAAACAGAGTTTCAAGGGAACTCGAAAATGGCCTAATACTGGAGCAACTGACGAGCCCACCAATTGAGACTGTATAACCTGCGGTAGTCTAATAAACAACCACATACCTTATGTACGGCACATCGTTTGGTACATGATACTTGGCGCCAGGATCAAAATCATCCTTGGACCTCTTGACAGGCGGTTTGATTCCCTGGTAACCAGTTCTCAGTCTCCACCATTCATCGTTGTACTCGTCCGGTTTGATATTCCCTTGAAACACGCTCCACCGCCACTGGTCAATTAAATATCCAAACGGTAGAAAGGCAATGCTACTTAGTGCTTTCTTCATCAAAGAGTTTATGTCCGCCTCTGCGGAGACAGATTGTTTGTACAGGTTATTGAAAAATTGTGTACACCATAATGCTACATGATGGAAGACGCGGTGCCTTAATGATGATTGTGTTAGATTCAGAGAAACAAGCGGTCCGGGCATGATCATTGTGTGAGTGTTTTCCTTTTAGTGCGTTCTTTATAAGGCTGGCTAACCTGCGAACAAGCACGCCTTTCGGTCACACAAGCGAGCGAAAGAGCCGTGAGAATGAGCCGAAGAGCGATTTGAACCTGGTCGTCAGAGCAAGGGAGAAACTAGCTTCCATAGACCCAGTTACCCACTATCCCTCTGGAACCTCTGTTTTCATTCGCTTGCTATAAACACTAACTCTATTGTTTTCTAGTACTAGGGGCATTGTTGTGATCTGTAATATATTTGTTTTACTGAAGAACAAGTGACATGTCTCCATCATTCGTACAGCTTCAATTTCAGCCCAAAAATTGAAGGACTTTTCAAGGAGTTTTAAGCACACAAAATCAATTTTCAAGCACTTGATCTTGCTGCTCCGAAAGTCGAGTCATCCGGCATAAAACATTATTTTTGGATGCTAACATTACATGCAAAACCCACTATTACTCAGCAATCATGCGTTAGCTTTAGCGCAGTCTTTCAAAGCAATCTAACTTTGTAGTTAAGCGTAGTTGTTTTTAGATGGCTTTTTGTGGGAGGTAATAATTTTGTTTTGCGCCCCTTTTTCGGAGCATTAGAGTTAGCAACAAGCCCAAGTTTTCCGTAAACAGAGGAACACCGTACCAAATTTGGACTTCTCAATGCTCGTTCAAAAATTCGAGAACTTTTCAAGGCGTTTGGCAGTTCAAAGACTTTTCAAGATGGAAGCCAAAATTTAAGACCTTTTTAAGATTGTGTGAACTATGGTCTCGTTCCGAGAGGAAGCGGACGACCTCGTTCCCAGGTCGTACTGGGCGCGCTTAGGGTTTTGGGATTGATTAGCTTGATACGAAAACGCGGATAAACGCTAAGCTACAGAGCGTTTTCGTATGACGTCACAGCAACCATGATCAGTGTTTCAAAAACAATAAAACAGCGGCCATGTTGGTTTACCCAATCAATCCTCCAGGAATTGAACTCTATGTTTTATAAAAACACCGTCTTTTGTTTCAGTAATTCAATCATGATAGGGCGCGATAGTCGCGTGTGAAAACTCTCTATGGTTTAACATGATATTAGAGCTCAAGCATTCTCGTCCTCATAGCCCTTTTCGTTTCTCTTAGCCGGCGGGGCTTTGGCACGAAAACCGAAGGGCTCCAAGGGCAATGGATTTAAAAAAAAAGAATGAATTTTTTTCATTGGCTGTTTGAGAGCAACTAAATCTTAAACGGAAGTCAAGATGTTCGCCTGTCGCCATATTGTAGCACACAACATGCAGAAACATCAATGCTATATACATGAAGTCCGGAAGACTGGAAATCCTATGTCCCTGCAGCCCTTCGTTTCTGGTGCCAAGGCCACGCCGGCCAAGAGAAACGAAAAGGGATACGGGGACGAGAATGGAGCTCAAGTTGAATCCACTTCGCCGACCGGTTAGCTCAGTTGGTAGAACGTCGGATTACTGTGCAGGAGATCTCGGGTTTGATCCCATAGCGGATCAACACTCAGGGTCTTAAAACAACTGGTGAGAACGTCACTTCTTTGCGATGACATCTGCAAATAGTTAGACGTTCTAGTCTTCTGGAAAAACTTCAACGTTTCACACACTTATCGCAAAGAGTATGGAGTTCCCAGTGTTGTGGTCTGGTTTGTTGTGATGTGAAGGTTGGCGTGAGAAAATGCGCGGCATATTAACATAGTATTGTTAGAGGCCTAACAAGCCTCATCATCCCGAGGGTAAATAATTAAGGAATGATGATGATGACGATGATTATGATGATGATGGTACATTTCTATAATTGGCTTAGTTTCAGGAAAATCGTGGAAGCTGGATTATGGACATATCAAGGTCAGCTAAATTCACCTTTGAAAAAAATTCTCTTGAAAGATTTTATTTCTCTCCCGCCGAAATCTCGTTTTGCTCGATTAAGCTCACCTTTGTCGTGAACATAGTCTTTCAACAGACCAATTCTAACAAGATGTTGAGGTGTAGAGACAGACAAGGACACAGTATCCCCTACAGCTTCATGAAATCCAGGGTTAGCGCTGTCACGAAAGACGAACGGCTTGTCCCAGAACAACAGAAAGTAGTAAATGTGACCCATTTCGTGGTGTGTCGTGACAAGCCAGCCTTGTGTGACCTCCGTGCACTGTTTAATTCTGAAAACAAAAATGTTCCTGATGAAAAGAGAGGAATTGCCAAAAACAAGAAAAAGCAAGGGCGATAACGAATAAGGAGAAGAAAGAAGACAGAAATCATTGACTTGGGGGTATTGAATGGTCTTAGTGAACATTCGTAAAAACAGCGTTTATCTGTGGGAGCACCAGCATTTGCTTAAAGTTAACCTTGCGAGCAAAGAGCACTTTCGAAAAAAAAAATAATCTAGTGCCTTCACTAAAAATTGAATGAGGGAGCAAATCAGCACCGACTACAATTTTCCGAGAATTTCAAGTAGAATTAGTTTACCGGCACCGCAACATTTTGAGGGTCATTCACAACCCCTTTGACTTAGTCGTACTAGTTGAAATATCTTAAGAACTTTTTAAGTAGCTACAAATATTGGTGCTTTTCACCAAGATAACCACAGGCGGCCATACGTTGTATTTGATTTACGCCACATTATGTCAAAGAATATATGAGAAAAGTTCGAAAATTTCCCTAAATTCTACGCGTAGAAAAGAATCCAAATTTCTCTTGCTGCCCAAAAAAGCTAAGTTGCCCAAAAATTTTCCCAAATGACTTAACTTGTGTTTTACTTGCGTTTTACTCCTGGGGTCGATTTAATGACATTTAGGCGAGTTTTACAAGTTAAGTCATTTTTATTTGCATTCTTTTCCACACGTAGAATTCTCTTATATTAGAGGGATTAAGCATGACGTTATACGGCAAACGGGAAACGCGAGCTTGCCTCTCATTTTGCAACCTTTGTATCTAGTTCTTAAACAAATCTCTCAGAAAAATAGCAAAATATTCACTCGTTCAGAAAAAACACAAACCGACTTATTTTCACGAACATACACCTAACGGCAAAATCGCAGAAGTTGAATTTTTTCCGTTCGCGGGAAAAACGAACGTCATGCTTAATCTCTCTATTATCTCACGTCAATCACATACAACGCATGGGCCGACTGCGAGATAACAAGATCGACATACTCCGCAGAGATTGTGGAGCAGGTCGAAAGGAATATATTGCCGTGTTCATTGCAGCTGTTAGGAAAACGAAAATTGGAAAATGACAGAGCTTTGTATGGGTTCGCTATTTTGGTGTCCAACTATGGTACACCAATATGGCGGCCAAAAACTGTGCAGAAGATAGTGAAACGTTTCACGCTACCAAAGGATAAATACGTTGCATTTCGGAGTGCTTATTAGGCCCCGTCCACACGTATCCATTTTCATTTGAAAACGCAACTTTTTTGTTACGGATACGGCTTCCGTCCACACGTATCCGGTGAAAACGGTCACGAAAACGTAACTCCAGAATGGAATGTTTTGAAAACGCCGTTTTCAATTTACTTGTGGCCGTGGACGGGGGAAACGGAACTTTTCGAAAACGATGACGTATTAGATCCAGCCCACCCGCGCGAAAGAAAACGGCACCACGTGGCTTGCGGGCTCATTCTACCGGTAAATGCAAATGCACCGCTAGCGGTATCTGCGTTTTCGAATCGTTTCAGCGTTTTCGTGTGGACGGGTGAAAAAGGTATGAAAACGCTACGTGTGGACGCAAATTTTTTTGAAAACGGAGAAAAAAAGTCGCGTTTTCAAACGAAAACGGATACATGTGGACGAGGCCTTAGTTATCTTTTCACTAATCAGAATACGAAAATATCAGTTTCTAAAACATTGCAGATCGTACCGAGATATTCTTTCTCAAATTTCAAAACACTCGATTTCCAAAATAAAGCACTCTTCATGTACAAAACGAACATTTCACCAGAGATTAGTAACACTGATCTGTAGAATGTACTAAAAGAAAAGCCCTGTTGGATCAATATCTTTGAATTTAGAACTTTGATGACGTCACACAAAAACCAAGAATTTGGAGCTTCTCTGCATTGGACAACCGCACGTACGGCTCATGCGCAAAGCAAGAATTGAGTACATGCATTCTCCATTCCCGTCCCCAAAGGCCGCGATCCTTTTGGTCAGCACCAAGAATTACGACCTCTGGCCGTAACCAAATTGTGAGCATGCGTAGAAAACGTTTTGTAGCTTTCAGCCAATCAGATTTGTCAGATTTGACTTTGCGCATGCGCAGAGTAACGGGAAGTCCGTGATTCGCGGACTTCCTAAATCTTGGTGTTTGTTATGGGAGAGGCGCTAAACGACTTGAGGAGATATAAGTACGTAATCTTCTTGTCGAAAGAAAACAAAAATTAACGAAATAAAAATTAAAAGGATGCTCGGCATGTCGCCCCCGCACCGGATCGACAACGTGTCAAAAATTCTAACTTCCAAAAGAATGTTATCTTTAGAAGATTGCAACTGAGTTCGATCTTTAAAATTGCGTTGCGTAAGGTATCAAAAGGGATCTTTTCGTGTTTATCGGACAAATGATAATGGAAAGGAAGACATTTCTTATCCAGCTGTCCTATTATTGACAAGCTCGTTCCGTTCTGGCTTCGTCTTCGTGTTTACCTGACAAATGATACTGGAAAACAACAAACATCTTCATCTCTCCACCAAGCTGAATTTGGTTAAGGCTAAGCTTGAGAGTGATTTCATATAACCTCGAACACCGGAAATCGTGCTTTCTTGGCTTCGTCAACCAAACCAGACTGCAACCCTCAATTACATCCGATATGACCGATCGCTTACTAGTAAAAATTCTAGAAGAAAAACAAATATTCAAAAACACGAGTTTACGTTCTTTTCATCAAATCCGCATATTAACAAGCTAGAAAAGAAATAGAAATACGAGGCCGCATCAAAAACATCGCTTATCTTGATTACAGGAAATGATACTCTTCAGAACAATCTCGACAACAGGTTTCCTGCAAAACGTCTACCAAAACAATCGACTAAAGTATTTAATTCTAAAACAACAATTACTTTATCTTTTCTTTCCTTCCCTTTCTGGTAAGTATTTGGTGCGAGAGAACCTCTGAAATCCAAACACTTGCACGCCTAAAATTTATGCCCACACTGCGCGGAGGACGCGTGACAAGCGTGACCGTCACGCAATGGCAAGTTCACAAAATTTGGTCATTTTCGCAATTTCACTTACCTCACGTCTTTTTCTCCATCTTTACTCTTCACATACATGTCCCAGGCTGACGCGTGACAAGCAACGTCTCGTCCTTCAGGCTTTCTAATCATAGATCTCTGTGTAAAGTCCTTTGGAAGTTTCTCCATTCCGAGGGAGAGAAAGAACGATTCCGTGATATTAAACATATCTTCCACAGTGTAATTATTTTCTTGCATGGTCTTGCTGACATCAAGGCTTGATTTACCCTCGTACGGCTCGACTAAAGGGTAAATATTCACCCACGATTGTGACCACATATTTCCGAGCAAATGAGCTGGGATCGCATCTTTTTCTTTCACTTGGGGGTACTCCTTCGCAAGTTTGTCCCTAACGTATGCGTGTAATTCTTTATAAAACGGTTCCAGATCTCTCCAGAGGTTTTCCACGATCTCTGGTAGGTTATCAACCTCATACCAGGATCGCCAATATGCGCCGTAATCCAAAAAATTGTTATCGCGAGCGCCTTCATTCGACAGCTTCACATATTCTTCGTAGAGTGGGCGAATTTTCGAACCCACCGCGTCACGCCATCCTAGCCACGCAAACTGCAAATCGCTGTACGTCCGTGAGGAAGCCATGATGTTTGTCAAATCAGGTGAGAGAGACAAGTTTTTCCCTTTTGCTTGATCGTAAACTTGGGATGAACTATAAATGGTCTGCATCTGAATCTCTATGTCAGCTAATTTTTTCCTCTTTTTCTCATCCTTCAAAGTCGCTGACACGCGAATTAACTTGATTTGTCGCTTAAAGTCCTCAGACAAATTTTCAACGTTGCTCAGCTGCAACCCCTTCTTCCGAGCTTTCTCAAGGAACGTTGCGAAGGCCAGATTCGCGGCTTTCTTTCCCGCCGCGGCTTCAACAGACGAAACATTTGTCGAATATTTCCAGTTCGCGATCTCGTTTGCGTTTGCTTCTACCGGTGCGTGGCGATTAAATTCCGCCAGAAATTCTTCTGCTTTGCTAGTCGTTTGAGCCGGGACGATTTGCGACAAAGCAATCAAGCCAAGAGTGACTCGAAACATTTTAAAACAAAAAGACAGGAGATCCACCACAGTTAGCGTAAACACGTAGATATGCAAGCTATGACGGCAGAAACCACGCTCGTGCGCTATGACGCTTTCGCGTTGAGTGAAATAAGAAACTCCGTATTTGACACCAGATCATTTATTGACTTTAGCTTTGAAAACATACAAGGCGCTTATATTTTCGTGGGCGTTTTCCGCGAAAGTTTTGGCGTCACGGCGGCAAATCAGTTCTTTATTGATGGGAAAAAAACTCCTTGCATATCTTTGAAAAGTTTCGAGATCACTAAAGCGGAGGCCGTTCTCTCCGTGATCGCGAAATGCCAAGGGATTAAATACTCGCGAGAGAAATTTAGCCGGGTCATATTTATTTTTACATGTTGCCGGAAGTTGCGTAATCGAAAGTTCTGTGAAAAATTTTGCCCTCCGCGGCTTTTTCTCGCACCTGGCAGGAAACAGGTACTCCAATTTCAGGCCCAAATGCCAAGAATGTTTGTAAATAAACCCCTTTAGGCGGCTGGTATGTTGGAGGATAATGCTCGAGGCTGAAAGATTGTCCAAAAAATGAGCAGTTGGCCAAGAGGCGGACTGAAAAGGGGACTTTTTGTGACAATCGTTCAGTCAAGGCCAATACCCTCCAAACCACCGTGGTCCAATGTGGCAGACCACATTGGCATTAGTATAAATCTGTCTATCAGGAGTGCTATTCTCTGATTGGCTACGCTACTCACTAGCTATTCTGTGATCAGCGGTTTGCAACGAAATGGTGGCCGCTTCTTCGCGTTTTTAGTGTCTGTGAAGAACATTTAGAAATCACATTAAGTTTTGAACGTCTAGTAGATTTTCGCCCAGTCCGGACATAACATATCACGTGGTACAATATTCAGACAGCATACCCGTCCGATTTGACGTCTGCTTTGCAACCGTGTTTTGGCATGTCACGCAACGCTCCCCTTTGTGGTAACTCTCGCCAAGGAAGACAATACTTATGCAAATTGTTTTAGGGGGGAAGGGGCGACAAGGTGTATTATGGGCAATGCGACAATGGCGAATCCTCCAATCCGCCTGAAGGATCGGGTGTTCGAAGCAAAACGCCATTATATTTAGCTGTGAAGGTCTCGTTCTGGGGTCTAAAAAAGCTTTGCCACGCCCAGATCGGCCTGCTTCAGGGGGGATTACAAGTATTTTCGGAGCATTATTTGGTAAACATTTCCGGGATTTTCAAAGGATTAAAATTATCACTTCGGACAGACTTTCGGATTTGGGAACGATAGAAAGAGATTTGGAAAAGTATCTTATTATTGTGTGCGGGTTTCTACTGCAAAGGTCTTTTCTTATGGCACACCTCCAACGTATTTTCTTATAATATCCAATTTGGGCCAAAAAAATCTAACGCGTTAATCCGTCAGTAATGGTTTTCTATCATCCAAGTCGTTTCAAAATAAGTCCAAGCTATCTCAACGATCATTGGGGGGGGGGGGGGGGGGGAATGCTTGTAATATAATTTTCCAAAATTATTGAAATAAAGTTGAGTTAAGCTGAGATAACCGAGACGACCCTTGTTGCTCCGTGTGTATTTATAATGACACAAGCTAAATCCGCGCGGCTTTGAAAAACTATCTGGAACAAGCGACTTGTTGGAGACTACCCACATCGGGTCGGTCAAAACTTATCCAAACAGTCGGGTTATCAAGGTTAGCGATCGTTGTTACACTGTTTCGCGATAAAAATCGTTCGGCGTTACAATACTAACATCTCTGATTTCTAACACAATCTCGGGTAAAAATCGTCGTTGAAAAGCAGTCTCGCTTAAAATGACCGTCAAATTTTTAACCTCCAAAGACAGCCATGTGTTACACCAGGGATCACAACATTCGTAATCTCACCAGCTTCATCAAGTTCTTTTAGATTTGGACCTCCACTTTTTCTTCACGTGACAAGGTGCTCCGCAACGGGACAATTGCTGGAAATATATTCTGAGCTAAAACGTGTTAAATAATATCGCATATCACTTTTGTGTTTAACACAAGGAGGTGAGCTGCTATGCTCGCCATTTTCTGTACCCTTTGAACGCCTGCCCTGCAGGCGGCACAGGCGGCATCGAAACATTTTGGAATTAATGACATCAAAATGTGTGACGTCATGCCTTTCAAGATAGCGGTGTGCAGAAAATCTGAAAACTATTTTATTTGTATCCATCATTGCGTATTTTGGCATCACAACTTTCATCAAAATTTAACGGAAATTTCCTTTAACAAGGTTTCATAGCAGAAAAGACACCAATTTTCGAAAACAAAACAGAAACTAACCAAAAGTAGCTAAAACTGTTGTGTATTTTATTAACAAGCTATTAGTAACTAGGATCAGGCAAAGCAAAAATGGGTCAAAATTTACACAAGACGCTAAGAACATAAAATACACCGGGCAAGGGACAAATTATTTTACTCGAGGAGTACTATTAACTGAATATATCTCTGTACAAAAATGAGAGACGTCCTTGAACGTTTTTAAAAAAGAAACGGAAACGAGGCGCGACGTCTTGTGACCTCGTTTGCATGTCTTTCCTACACGAAAGAACGCGTGACTGTCGGTTTTTGAGCCTACAAATCATACAGGCCCTGATTCCTAGTGTCACGCGTCACCAAACTGTACACAACTTGCCGTTCTCACTTGTCTTGCGCGACTGTCTTTTACTGTCAACGGACACATGCGCACAACTACTAAGTTGGGCAAATCAAATGGCTCACAGCAAAGAGTGGCACGTGTTTTTCGTGCTGCGGTTACATGGAGTAAATAATACCGTCACAGCACATCAGATTAATTTAGCGAGAACTCAGAGACAGACAGCATCTAGGTTCTGTTAACTTACAAAAAAGTTCATGTACAACTAAAGAAATCAATGTTATACGAAACAAGCCGTGCCTTTCAAGGTGAATTCAACACTACCCTTGATAGCAGCGAGGACTAGCTCCTGCCTTAAATTTCATTCATATAGTTGACACGAGCTCTGCACGTGATTTCCTCGTTATTTACACGTGCTTCGCAACATCGCGGTAAACACTGGAATAAAGATGCGAGGCGTTTGGACGAGTTGTGGGTTCTCTTATTTCGCTCCGTGGGGGAGGATTCCCATTCTTATGTTACGTCCCAGCATCTCATTTCCCTACAATATCAATACTTTATCATGCAGATAGGTTACATACAATTTTTGTTCCAGGGAATGCGCTGATTTACGACCAAATTCTCAGAACTGACAACGTATGCAACAGTTTGGGAGAGTTCGCATTTTGATATTCGCTCCGAAAGGGATTTACAACTTGCTAAACACAACTTTCATATTTGATGACGAGATAGGGTCACGCGACATTCCACGAACAACCGAAAGTGCTGTTGTGTGACAAGTATCAGCGTGAAACCGTATATGGACATTGACAGGGGTGCCTGAAGTAACGCAATGCACCTGACGGCTGGCTTCCCGGTGTCACGCCACGTAGTGGTACTGGTTGGGGAACTCCTTGTCCCTTTCCATATAGTCACGCTCTATTAGGCTTTCAATGCGTTTCTTTAGATCTGTCGGCTGCAATACAGACAACAACAACAACAAAAACGTTACAACGAACACTGCTTTGAAGCAGCTACGTCATAGTTTGTGCATTTTGAAAAATTTAGCCTAAATTTTCAAACTCGTAATTTGCAATCCGTCTCAATCTTCTCCATCCTTAACCATCCTTGTTCGTTTATGGTCCAGTATCACCTCTTTGGTGTTTTTCTTCCTTAGTAAACTATTAGTTTAAGGTAATTTGACAAAAACTGACAAAATATGGTAACGCAGTGTCTTAAATTAGTGTAGCAACTCTCGTAAGCTTGTATTTCTTTTTTTTTTTAATTTTATGTTTTAAAAGAAAATTCGTAAAAAATAACACTACTTACAATACAACGGCATTACAACACTATGCACTACATACACTATACTACAATTGAATTATTTCAATTGTAGTTTGCCAATTTATAATTGTAAGCTTGTATGTCTACTGGTCCTCCTAGTGTAGCAGTTGCTATTGTTTTAGGGGCTAGGGGAATAGTTGCTGTTGTTTGTTCGACTGGTCCTCTAGCGTAGCAGTTGCCATTGTTTTGGGAGCTAGGGGCAAGACCGTGTGAAAATGCTATTTATATCCTGCGTAGCCGGCGAAATTAGCGGGCCCGAGCGACTCAGCCGCGGGCGAGGCCAGCAAAACGCGAGATATGCTTTAGGAATGATGGTAATGTATGTTGTAGAAGTCAAATAAATGCCGGTTCCACTATCCCCTCAGTCCCTTGTCCCGTCCTCTCTCTCTCCTCCTTCGCCCCCTCTCTCCGTCCCCTCTATCTCTTCCCCGCAACCTCTCTACCCACGCCACGTCTCTTCCCCCACCCCTACCCCTTCCCCCCTAGATGGAGCCATCCGTACCTTAACAGGGAACTTGAGCTGGTTGAACAATTCAGTGACGAGGAGAGTGTGACTGAGCGTCTTACGGGTTTTCATGATGCGAACAATAGCTGCGTCGATCTGCAACAGAATTCACAGTAGTGATGCTCGGGTGCGTCACACAACTCCTTCATTTTTAAGTGCGATTGACATGCAATTTCTTTCTACAGTATCTGTTCATTTTCAGGGAGACTAGTGGTGAGAATAAAGGAAATGGTCAACTAGAGGACAAAGAGTAAGGAAAGTCAATACTTTGATTCATTTTGAAGAACTTATTTAATACAGGTAACAATTAGAAAATAACAAGAAGAAATTTCGAGCCAGGCCGAAATAAGACGCCATATTTGGCATATTACTTTGGTTCATATCATGTTTTTAGTACACGAGTCACGCACTGGTGCTTTTGGTCACAAAAAAGTGTTAGTCACACAGATTAAAGGCGACTGTTTAGCTGCCTTACACCACGCGCATACAGCGAAGTCAAACACCGAGATTAGCAAGGCTGTGTTTACACGGGACCCGACCGGAAGATGGGAACCGTTCCGAGCCGAACCCGACCAGATCGACTTCCGTTTTAACTTTTCATGGAAACGCTTGGAACCAATCCAGCACGTCTAGTTTTGGACCCGTTCCAGACCAGCGCCCGAAAGGTGCCGTGTAAACAGAGCGCCAATCCGGTTCGATTTTTGAACCGGATCAATCGGGATCCGTTCGGAACGGCTCGCGTGTAAACAGAGCCCACACTAGACCTCACGAAGAACAGCGAATTCGACAGAGATGAAGGACACCACATTGCACTTACCTGGTACTGTCGATCCTGGAACACTCTCTCTGTTGTGTTCACGTTTTCCTCTTGCTAAGAATGGAGAATAAATGACAAGCAAAAAAAGTAAGGAAGAAAACCGCCCAAATGCTGTTACTCAAAAACAAAAACACAAACTTTTGATCTAGTCTTCAGTCTCACCGTTTCTTTCATCTGTATTTGGTTTATCTTGATTCGACAGAGTTTGTGTTTAAACTCGCAATTGAAGAAGAACATATCGCTGTCTTCTACATCACGGCTCTAAAGAGAAAGCAGAAAGGGAAAAAGGGTAACGAGGAATGAGGCAGACTCACAAGACAGCAGAGTATCGAACCCACGACCTCCGCGCGTCGCACCGATTCGTGGAGGCCATGGTTTGATGCCCGTTGTACACTCAAGTTTTTGTATTTTTCAGGCCATAAAATGCAATTCCTTTAATAACGTTCACACTGCGATCCATTTCTCTGCAGTTTCCCTGTTTTTTTTTAGT
>OX393570.1:17407623-17467623 GCA_947652115.1 Blastomussa wellsi | reverse complement strand
TCCCTCCCCTCTTTCTTCCTGCCTTTTTTCTCACCCATTGCTCGCCAGAGAGCCTGCTGAACATTTGACAACAGTCGGTGAATCTTCTTGCCTAAGCGAGACTGGTTCACACACGCACAATACTTTTTCTACATTTTTGTTCTCGTAGTTGTCCTTGTGTTTAATCTAAAGGTCCCTTATAGCAAGACTATTAGTGAGTTTAGTTAACTACAAGAGACAATAAATCAGGTTTACCTTGTTTCCTGCTCTTAGCTTGGAGTCAACAAATTTTGCTGTGAAATGAAGAAGGAAATATATTTATTAATGCACCGGTGAACACTGACCGCAAGCAGCAAAAAAGTTTGACCGCTTTTAATTAATTCACATTCTTTTATGACACAACCATCAGGCAAATACTCAGGGTACAGCAGCTAGTCTTTCCCTGAACCTCTAACTCAAAGTAGCCTGCATGCAAAAAGGATGTGGATAAAATATAAATGGTTGCACGTTTGGGCTCCTTGCTATAACAGACACATGCAAATGAAAGAAGAAGCATATTTCAAAATAATTTTTGTGACTATTGCCATCTTTAATCCCCAACTTAAGTTAATTCTACATTTTTTCACACTATATTTATGTAATCATGATCATCATATTTCATAGTAATTGACAGCGACAGTTTACAGGACGAGGAGGACGGGATGGCATGTTCTTTATTAAAATGTATGTTAGAAAAAGTGCAAATAGCGCGGAGAAGAACGGAGGGTATGATAATTTTGACTTGGCATTGCCATGTACTTGCTGTATTTAAGTTTTGACTGGTTCATTTAGGCCATATCCACATTAAGCTGGATAAATTTGAAGACGCTGTTTTTGACACAAAAATGGTTAAAATGTTTTTTGTTTTAACTAAAACATCAAAAATGCTTAAAGGAGCTACATCATAATTTGTGCATTTTTTCCATTATTTGCAAACTAATATTTTAAGGTTTCCTACATTATAAGGGTAATTTGGTTGATCACAAAAATGATTCGCCATTATGTTGCCATAGCTCCTTAAATGCACACTTGATCATGTACAGATTACTAGAGTTCGCACTAATTTGACTTTTGTGAGGTCATCATTTCAACAATGTTTCTTATTTGTTCTCAATTTTCAAATTTTTTTATCTACTCTGGACGGCATTTCCAACAAGTTCTGGTTTCAATAACTGAAAATGCTGTTTTCGTGAGAATGGAAGGCCAATCTGGTGACAGTAACAAGCAGTTACCTATCAATTCTGCTGGTTTGTTTGGTCTCTTGTTAATAAATGCTTCAAAAGCATCCTACAACAAAAACATAATGTCAGTTAGGACTGGTAACAGCCTACATATTAGACATACAATTCTGACTTGCTTTTTCCAAATCGTTTTACTCTGTTTCAAAACTAGACCTTGTGCACAGTCTTTTAAATTTATGAAAATGAGTTTAATTTGTATATGTATGCAATTTGAATGCAAAATGATTTTGAAATCCACGCCACTTTTAATAGCCACAAGTTGCCAATAACACATGACAGCACAATGAATGATGCACGCGACTTTTAATCCTCCATTCAACATATTGAATGTGATGGATTAACATAATTAAAAGATAGTGGTTGATACTTTGCAAGCGAAAGCACAGTTTCTTGGAATGGTGTCTTTTTGAAGAGACAGAATTAAGTAACTTTTACTGGGCAAGGCAAAATTACGGGTAATAAAGAATTTTAAAAAGCTCACATTTTTAGCATTGGTCCTTCAATGGAGAAAAGTCTATTTACTCAGATGCTTGAAATGTAAGCTTTTCAAAGTTGGCTCTATTGATGTCCACTTGACAGTCTAAATCTGACGTAAAAAAACTTACAACCTGATCGCAGGCAATGTTTCTTTTGGAGACAGATGCTTTCAGACAATGAGCTTATTTTAAAGAGTGGGAGATGCGGTGGTTTCATGGCTTATGCACTGGACTCTGGAACGGACCATCGGGTTTGAGCCCTGGCCGGGGCACTGTGTTGCATTCTTGGGCAAGACAATTTACTCTCACAGTGCCTCGGGTGTATAAATGGGTACACCAGCGAATTTAATGCTGGGAGTAACCCTGCAATGGACTAACATCCCCATCCAGAGGAAGAAGAAATACAACAAATTAAACTACTGCACTTCATATGTCATCAGCACCTTCATTGAGTTAACAAATTTTTCACTTTTCATGAAGGCATCCTCAATGATGCTGTCCAGTTGTTCTTTGAAGTCCAACAGATCCTGTACCATGCTTTTATCTTTTTCAGGATCCAACACAATGCTTGTGCCTTGTTTCTGAAGCAAAAGCAAACCTAGTTATCTTAATAAAACATTCAGCAATTGAGTGTCCTACAATTAAGCAACACCAGTTCACTCTTTACTACTTTCAACAAACACTGATAGCAAGAGAAAAATTTCAGCTGTTTCGGTCTGGAACTTTCCTGTACTGGGCGAAGCTTTTGGTATACAGGCCAGACATTAATGCCGTCCGGAAGCCAACCAAACAAAAATTTCTCAGTGAAATATCTTTCTTTTTGAGATCTGAAGTGATTTCATGGCCTATTTGGTTGGTCTCTCTCTAACATTAGTTACCATGTAGTGTCATGCGAGGAAAAAAGAATGCGACTCTAAAGTATTGTTCACAGATTGGGCAGAACAATAAAACAAAATGCTTTTTCTGCAAATCCTGTGGGAGGTGTCATGGCCTAATGGTTAGCGTGCTGGATAATGGGCAAGAAAATTGACTCTCACAGAGCCTCTCTCCATCCAGGTGCAGGGAGGAGTACAAATATTCCTAGCTGCTTATTGCTACAGAAACTGGGATAAGCTCTGACAGCATGGGTTAAGGCTTTACCTTTTTAAAGATACTTTAGCCCTGACGATAACTGCCCAAATTGGGTCTCTGGCATGGTAATATTATTGTTGTGATTTACTTATAATTCATAAAAACTTGATGTATAAAAAATAATATTAATACTATAGAGTGCAATCTTCCTCTTTTACATATTTCTCCTGAATTACCTTGATGAATTCATTGAAAGCACAACACAGTTCATCTTGGCCTCTCTTAACTCTACTGAACAACTGATAAAGGAGCGCCAAATCGCTAAGTCTGTAACTGATCATCAAGCTGTCAAAACCTGAAGGAACAAACAAAGACAAAATGAAAATGTCAATTAACACAGTGTGTGTAAGACTGTACAAGTAACAATAATTCTTTATTATCATTGATGAACATTAAATAAAATTAATGTACCTTTTTGAAGAATGCTGCTTAAGTGCTGTCCTAATAGTTGCTTCTCAACACAAGGAATAAGAGGTTTTCTACAGAAAAAAGTAAAATGCAACTTTGATCAATGAGTTGATCGAGCAACTGACGGACCAACCAACCAACCAACCAGTCAGTCAGTAAGGCAGAGAGTCAGTCATTCAGTCAGTCAATCAATCAGACAGTCAGCACCCAGTCAGTCAGACAGCCAGTCAGTCAGTAATCAGTCAGTCAGTCAGTCAGTCAAGTAATGAATTGCAGTCTGTGTGCAGTAATTTTAACTACTTTGATAAAGCAAAAATAACACAGAAGATTTACCTTGTAGACTGATCTAAATAGTGAAGTAGTCTGTCATTTTCTTCCTTTAGTCTTCTGTCAACATGTGCAAGGTATTTAGGTACCTAATAAAGGAGATAAAATACTCAAATTAAATTATTCTTGCAACAAGTTCATTCAAGAATACTGGGCCATAGGCATTTGTCACAAAGTTAATGGAGTGATATTGTTGGAGTCCAGGCCTATTTTATTGTTTCAATGAGATCACAACTTGTTTTTAGTCAGTGTGAATGTTCAGAACTACACTTCTTGTTTATCATGCCCAAATCAGTGAATTAAGAGCAATAATTATGAACTTACATCTGTCTCCTGCATGTATCTGTTTCCTTCTTCATGATAAAGAACTTCTGTCGATTTCAGGAACTTTGTTTCAAAGGCATCTTCATACATCTAGCAAAAGAATAGAAATTGACCACAGCGACTTTAAAAAGGTAATCTTCCGTATAGGAGTACACAATGTAATGTTGTGCAAGCAGACAAGTGATATGAATACAGTACACCATGCATTAACCACGTACCAAGTGTCAACTAAAAGATAGCAAAATGACAGCACCATTCTAGGGTACAGAACTTGCTCATTAGAAAATGTTCATTACTATTGTTACAATAATTATAATTTATCATGTTTAACAATTCCTTGTCACTATAACATGAACAATTAATTATGTTATCACAATTATTTAACAATTAGACTATGAGCTTGAGTTTTCTTTGAGTGAAAAGACAAAAAGGCATAACTGAGTTGACTGTCCCTCAAGGTAACAAGGGCAAGTATTTTGACTAATTAGTAGAAATTCTAAATTGAATGTCACCCAAAACCTATACAAGTGTGACAGGTGCCTGGAACACTGCGGTGAGGCTAGTGCATGGGTTGACTGTATACTGTCTAGGGGCCGGCTGGATATCTCAGGCACCCATCTTCCATACAGCACAATGCAGTTGTTAAATGTACTTTTCAACCAAGTGCAATGTCCAAGCAATCATAATTCAATCACCAAATTGAAAGCAATGATATAATTTATGTTGTGGTACAATTTTACCCTTGGCACATTTTTTTGAAGGTAAAACTGAACTACATGTACAGTATACAAACTGCTGTATGATTCAGTACCTGCAAGTCGGCTAACATTCTTAACAAACTTTTGAGTAATGTTCTGTCTACTGCCTCACCGTGCCTAGAATAATAACAGAATACATGCACATTAAACTCAGAAAATTCTATTGATTCATGTGTAGTGTATAGTTGGGGGACAGGGGGGTTTGAACCTCCCACTTCCCATACCTTTTACTCAGCTCCCACCCCTTCATTAGTGGCTCCCACCCCTTCATTAGTGACTCCTGTCCATTCAGTAGTTAGTGGCTTCTGCCCCTTTATTAGCAGCTCCTGTCCCTTCATTAGTGCCCCCTGCCCCTTCATTAGTGGTTCCTGTCCATTCATAAGTGGCTCCTGCCCCTTCATTAGTGGCTCCTATCCCTTCATTAGTGGATCCCACCCCTTCATTAGTGCCCCCTGCCCCTTCATTAGTGGATCCCACCCCTTCATTAGTGGTCCCTGCCCCTTCATTAGTGGTTCCTGTCCATTCATTAGTGGCTCCTACCCCTTCATTAGTGGCTCCCACCCCATCATTGGTGGCTCCCATCCCTTCATTTGTGGCTCCCACCCCTTCATTAGTGGGTCCTGCACCTTCATTAGTGGCTACCACCCCTTCATTGCACAATGCGGTCAAATTTTTCATGATTTTCCGGATTCCTTCCAGCTTGTGAATTCCGCTTCCCAACTTATCTTCTCCTGCATCCTATACCCCTCCTGCCCCCTATCTTCTCCTGTACAGGGCTGCAAATAACAGCTAGACATCAGACAATTACCAACAATGTCCAATGAAATCCTAACGGTGGTAAGCCATGTGGGACCCCTGCACAAAACCGCCGGCCACCCCGCACCAGAACCCTGAGAGATACTGCTGGGCAGCATTGTCTCGCATTTAACTTAACCTAAATTACATTTAGGCACATTAAATTTCATGCAGACAGTCCAGCTTTCCAATGCATTTCCTGCACATGGAAGAAGCCAAGCCTAAACATGCAATTGGGCTCTGCTAAAAGGGCACAGTCACCTAGTGACTGCGCTTATGTTATAATTATTAAGTCTGCAAATAAGCCCAGTGGCCCATCAGGCCGGAGCTTATCCCGGTTTCCTTAGCATGAAGTAACTAGGGGTATTTCTACTTCCCCCTGGATGGGATGCTAGTCTAGACTGCCAGTCCCAGAGTACAGCACACTAACCATTAGCCCACCAAGCCTCCCCATTTTACAATAAACAGCTCAATTACATTACATAAATTTCTAATAATCCTTGTCACCTTTCATTTTCTATCAACTGCAATAAACCATCCACTGTTCTGCTTTGAACTGTTGAATTGCTCATAATGTGTCTACGGAACAAGTGCAGGCTCATATCCCTAAAAGAATAATGACGATCTTCAGTCTGTGTTTTATGAAAGTCTATCAGTGTCACTCCCATTCTACATGTTTTCTTCAGAAACTGGGATAAATACAAAACATGGAGCCTACAAGTACAAAATCATTAAATTGTTGACAAAGTGACCAAAATTCTGCTTAGAGATTTCATCTGTTCAAACAGAAGCCACGCACCTCTTCGCCAACAAGGGTGCATGGTCAAAGTGCTGGCCCCTGCCTGAAGCTACAGTATTTCCAATCCTGAACTTCAAGCAAAGACTACTCTAACCACATTGCATTTACATGCAAGTTACCTAGCAACGCATTGGTGTAAGTTGCTTATTCTCGCAGATTGTATTATTATTTTACAAGTTTAATATGCCTTATTTCTATACAAAACCTGTGATACTATACAGGACTGCAAAATAATAACAATGGCCAACCAAAATTTGCCAATGTCCGATCAAGTCACAATTGTGGTCAGACAAAAATGTCCAGACATTTTTTTCCTGTCAATGCAAATGCCAATGCTTTGCATTGAAAAATGTGTTGTTGAGGAGTTCTGTAATTCGTCTGACATCAATATCATTTTGTCTGATCAAAATAGTGACTTGGTTAGAAACATGTCCTTTCACAAAAAAGAAAATTATTTGCAGCCCCGCAATGCAAAATTTTACAGCATGACATGCCTTAGTGTGGCCACCAACAAACGTTTTTGACAAGTTAGCAAATCAGAGAGCACAAATTTGTTTGAGTTGTCCTGCCTCCTTGTTAAAAGCGCAACAAGTTTTGACAACAGCTTTGAACATTCCAAGGAGGTGGGACAGCTCAAACAAACTTGCACTCTCTGACTGGCTAATTATAACTTGTCAAAAAAGTTTGTTGGGTGGCCACACTAAGGTGCGTCGCGCTGTAACAGTTCAGTTCCTTCCTATTATTTGATAATTGCATTATCAATGGCACATGCACCATATGCAACAGATTTTCTTACCATAGGGATAATATTGTAGAGTTCTGAAGAACGTATGTTCTATCAAGATACAGAAAAATGCTTCTTATCATAATCTGTGGAAGAGAAAAATTATATGCAAATTGAGAGAACATTCTGGCTTTTACTGGCAAGTAAGTTGAAGGTAAAATTAATGCACTAGATTACCGGTAACAACATTAAGAGTGTAACTATATTCCTTTTTATAGGTTGAAGGTTGAAAAAGAGTAGTGAGAATCAAGTTTGGCACCAAGTCTTGATTCCCTCAAAGTTCATTCTGTGAATCGGTTCATTGCCACATCCTTAATGTGGGCAACATATATAAACTGTGAGCCGTTTTTATAAATGTATTGTTTGCTGCTTGCCATGGACAATCAACTGCTTGATTTTCTTCTCTATGGTAAGTTTATGGGGAGATTTTAAGAGCGAGCTGTATTGTGGTTTTGATGGGTTTAGGAGCGACTACAGAATTCAGGGACAGCCTTATGCACCTACTGGCGCGTAGGTGATGAGAAATGATTACGATGATGACAGTTCTAATTCAGGGCCACTTCGGTCCATTTGACTTATTTCCTCACATCCATTTTACGATGAACATAACAAGAGGCCATTGTCACCATGGAAAACTCCAGGATATTATTGAACTGCTACGTACATGTAAGTGGCAATCGATCTTTCTTTTGCTTGTCTCTTCAACAAGATAATTATTTATCTGTTTATAAACAGTAGGTAAGCGAGCAGGTGAACAACACGAATGAGGGTGTGGGAAAAAACTAGGGCCCAGCCTCATCGCCAAATGATGCATGGAATGCCTGGATGTTAAAAATCCTTCTCGATACTTGTGAATGAACTAGTGTGTTTTTGAAGATGTTTGGGAGAAAAACTACTTAAAAATAATCTATCTCTTTAATTTTTAAGTTTGTCAGCAGTTTTAGGTGGGAAAAAGCTCTGATTAAGTGGATCTGCACCACTACATCCTATCAGATGATCTGTTCTCAGACAAGCCTACTGTAAGAGGCTCTGCTGCAGTCTTTGCTCAGAAGAATGTTTTGAAATTGTTGACTCAGCTTCTGCAAGTTTTCAACTAAATATCAAGAAAGCCATGCACATCTTTGGGAGCAACCTTCTTTAAAAACATCTTAATTATTTATCCCTTTCATACTAATTAGTTTCTTATAGTTTTCTGTTTCATGATCCTTTTGATCCTTTATAACGAAATTCTTGATTTCATCACATTTTATAACATCATTTATTGCAAAATTTCAGTTTTTGTTATTCTCTGTACAATTGACAATGATGTTTCATCCAAAGTATATCAAGATTGTAATTAGAAAATGAGCTGTAAAGGTGCTGTGTGGTTTATAAACACCTCTTTGTACTTCATACTGTTACAAAAGCTTTGAGAACAATAGTTATAATAATTATATTGTACATACCATATCTCTACAATGATCTTCCCAACAGTGGTTAAGTTTTGCCAAGTACAACTCACTGTCCATGGCATCAGTGACCATCAGTCAAGGATTTGCATACTAAAGTTATGATTTCTTTTAAGACGATTCCTCACAATATGGCGGCTTTTTCTATAGAAATTTGCGCACGAGCGAGATAAATCGTCATTATTCTCGTAAGTAAGCAAGGTGACCTATACTTTTTATTGCAGAATTTTAGTCTACAAATGATCATCTTTAAGTTAAAAAAACCCGTTACTTAAAGATATCAATTATAGCCTTGGGAACAAAGACTCTAAGTACGTTTTGAGTTGGTATCGTTAAAATTTGTCTGATTTTTCTATAAAAATGTTACAATGTTCCATACAATCGAGACTTGCTAGCTATCAAGTTTTTTGTTGAGTATTCTGTTAATAATCTTTCCTTTCAGCTACCGCAAAATATACCATGAAGCTATAAAATGGCGCACATGATTAGCATAACTGGGGTAAGATTGGCCCATCATACAGTATCTCTTTTGTGAGCATAGTGACCTACTTTTTGTATTGTATTTTTCGAAACAGTGCTTGGAAGGGAACATTCAGGGAAAGTTTAAAAAAAATTGTTGGACATCTTTTATTTCTGAGGAATCACCTTAATTTACAGGGTTTTCCATTTCAAATAAAGTAGAAGTCGATGAAAGTGAAGCTGGCGGAGACAGCTTGTATAAATTATATAACTTTTAGATTATATAACAGCAAGGATTCTTTTAGTTGCCGGCGACGGAGCCGTTCACATGCGGCGAAAATCGCCAGTCGCCGGCCGAAAAGGAAAACCCTGAATTTAAACTATATTCTTGCTAGCTGATACAGGTACAGGCAACAACATTATATGTACCATAAGTGCAAATCAAAATGACTTCACACTGCAATATAATGCAGTTCAAATGATTTTTGTCTTCCTTTACTTAAAAATCGCTTCATTAATTATATGTATTAGATCTGGATCCAAATATATATTTACCAGTACCAGTCAAACTCGTGTGCATATGTATTTTATAATGCCAATTTTGACCTGAAATTCATTTAAGGGTACTGAACAGGTTCGCGGGTCAAATTCGTTCAAACTTGTGATTTTTATTGTACATAAACTGTGTGTATTTTTCTTTCGTTTACAAAAAACAGAAATCCAAAATCTTTTTTCACTCTGGAGTTATTGCGAGTTTCCTTTTGTGCGTGACTCATTATGTCACACTTTAAAGGTGTCAAGCTGTCAACACTGCTAGATCAAACGCAGGAAATTGGCTTCCAACAGAGGGAATTTCCTCTGCTCGCGTCGCTAACTTGCAGTACAGTTTTGGCTGGAGTTTTTGGATGGAGAGAGAAAACAACAGAAAAAAAGCAAGAAAAAAGTCCTTGGGTTCCAAAGGCTGATCAGTGGTACCGTAAAAAGTGACCAGGGAATTTTTGTGAAACGTAGAAATACTGGCGGAAAGCGACAAAATGTCACAACGACTGAACGAAACACTAAATATTGCTACTAATTTGGATACTTTCCTGGGCTTCCACAAGCAGGAAAAACAAAAAAAAAACGTCAAACAACTCTATTGAACCAGGTGAAGGTTTGGATTCCGGAATGGTGGATTCTAGGCGTTCTTTATCGGACGAATCTGTTGAAATATCACAGGGACAACAGCAACGAATTCATTCGAACCTGTTCGGTAACCTTAAAACTACAACACATGTAGTTCATTAATGTTCTAACCATTCTAGTCACCTCTTATGTTTAACTTGACCAAAGGTTATTTATTGGAATTTCTGAGGGGGTGGGGGTCCTCAAAACCCAAAACATTTATAAGTATAAAGCTGAATGGGGAGGGGGTAATGAGGTGAGGGTGGTAGTGGGGGGGGGGGGGGGGCTGAGGTGGGGTGAGAGTCTGTTGACGAGCCTAGTGGCCCATCAGAAAGGAGCACATCCTGGTTTCCGTAGTATGAAGTGGATGGGACGCCAGTTCATCGCAAGGTTACTCCCAGCATTAAATTTTCCTGTACCCATTTATATATCTGGTTGAAGAGAGGCACTATGAGAGTAAGGTGTCCTTCCCAAGGTCCTGACCAAGACTTAAACTCAAAGGAACTACGTCATGATATTTTGAATCATTTCTTGGACGACCGAAAGGAGTGATGCTAAACCAAAAAGGAACAAGGATGGCCGAGGATGAAGAAGATTGAAACAGATTAAAAATGATGCTTTTGAAAAGTGAAGGCTAAATTTTTCAAAGTGCACTAACGATGGCGTAGCTCCTTAAATCCCTTCAATCTGGAGTCCAGCATAAATAGGCCACCGTGCATCCTACTGTACCTGCGTGGGGGGGAGTACATTTGTATGGATAGCTGAAATATAAATAGTATTATATTTTAAAGGATATCAAACAAACTGCTGAAGATTAGACTTCACGTGAGATTCACACTCTGTCTTCAATAAGTCATACAATGTGGCAGCCATTTTATGCGAGCACATGTTTTCAACAGCTTTATAAAGTTCTTCAGAGCTATAAATGACAAATGTCTTATTGTGAATTGCCTGGACTGCCTCTTTTAATTTTTGCCATGTTGCCTCCTTGAAGTTCTCTGGCAGATGTGGCTTAGCTGCAAGTCAAACAAAAAGACTTGGGTCATGTTCTCTTCTAAAGCAAACATTTTGACAAAATGTAAAACTGATTTTGCTTTATTTAGGGGTGGTAAAAGGACTCTGCGAGTATGTCTCACAGAGAGGTAGCCATATTTCATGACTTTCACTCTCTCACATAATTATAATGCACTGCAGTCTTGGGATCTCACAAAGTCTCGAACCTATTAAAGGGGCACAGTCACCATGAATAAAGTTAACTTTGGCAATGTATAAAATTGCCTTCAAATCAGAGGAAACCTTGAAATACATTGTAGTAGTTTACTAAGGTAGAAAAACACCAAAGATGCACTGCTAAACTAAGAAGAATCAAGGATGGTTTTGAATGAGGAAGATCGAGAAGGATTGCAATTGTCAAATTTGAAAAATTTAGGCTAAACTTTTCAAACTGTGTCATCCGTGACCGAGCTCCTTTAAGAATTGTACCCAACCCCTTGAAATTGCCCAAATAATTTAAGTTACCATCGTCTCATGAACGTCTTATTTCTCTTGAGAATTTTTCTCTCAAGAAGTTTATCATTTCTCTTGAGGTTCTTGTTTATCACGAATGCACTGTAAGTACCAATGCTTTGGCTGTTAACTGCTGCCTCACTTAAATGGAAGGTGGGTGCCTGGGGTATCCAGGGGCTTCCACTATTGGCAGCCAGCCCCGCAACCTATCCATGAGCCCCCTCTCCAGGCCCCCGTCATCTGATTGAATCAGTGGAAGGAGAGAACAAAAAAAAGAAAGGGTAGGGTGGGATGGGGGAATGCTGAAGAACACTGCCTGCAAAACGCTTAACACCGCTGCTGAAGAGGAGCCAAAGGAATCCTCCTGAAGCGTGGAATGCAAGATGAACAACGGTACCCGCTCGAAAAACCGCTTGGAAAGCCACAGAAGCAAACGGGCTGAAACGAGACTGCAATGAGCCATGTGAGCCTGCCCTTGAATGGATGACCACTGGCCAGATGCACCTGCTACGTTCGTGGCGGTTAACTTTGTTAAATGTCATTTAACCGCATTAAAAGTGAGAAATTAGCTTAGCTACACAGATAAAACATTTCAACATGCATTTCTAACAGCTGTTTGGATCCATACATTTGCAATATAGGAATCTGCCACTGGTTGGGGTCTTCTAGGCATGTGATTTTGTTTCTAATTATAGCCTGTTAGTCTGAGAAGGGGTCACTGAATGGGGAAACCTAAATCTGAAATCAAATGTACAAATAAAAATAAACTTGCAGACATTGTATTATTGTTGAATTTAAAAATAAGAATATCCTCTTCACTTTCCAAACAAGCAAGTGACCGCCAGAGTTTTTTTTGACCGGTCTGGTCAGTAATCAATTCATCATTCTCGTCACCATAGCCCAAATCCTGTCCCCAAATTGTGAGCATGCGCAGAGTGCTCGTTCAGTAATTTCAACCAATCAGATTGGTCCGATTTGACAATGAGTCTGTGAATTGCAGAATTCTGGTATTGGGGTAAGCCAGAGGACTTGATCCCCAGCACAGGCTAGAGGGATCGTGGATCTGACGCCTACTTCACCCCTGTTGTGGCAATTTTTTCATTGTCACTACTTTGAGAACTTGTGGATGACAACATTACAGGTTTCCAAAAAAAAGTTTTGGGGTGAAAAAAAATTATCTGAGCTAGATACAACTAACAAGTATTACTTTGCTTTTTAACAGAATGCGAACTCTTCAAAGGTAAAAACCCAATTTTAATGATTGGGATGTTGGCTTCCGTCAATCATAAATGTGGCAAAAGCCACATAGAGTTGAGACAGCACCATTGAAGTTTAATGCAGCAAGCAGTGCTTTCAATAAGCGCCGATGGCCGACGAAAAGCGTCAGCTACTTCGCTCTACTTTGCTTAGAAACGTCGGCTACTTTTTCCTTAATTTGAAAAAATTAAAATTACTCAGCCCGAATGCTTACTTCAAAATTTATTGAAACCCCTAAGCAAGGGAAAAGTGTGTAGCTTCAAATGATCGATGCAAAATACAACTTTAAATCAAGGCCAGCCATCCTAAAAAAAGGTAAAGCCTCGTGTCTAGTGGCCCATACTGCTGGAGACTATCCCTGCTTCTGTAGCATTAAGCAGCTAACAATATTTCTACTCCCCCTTGATGGGAGGCTAGTCCATTGCAGGGTTACCACCGAAGCATTATTTCACCAGTACCATTTAAATGTATACGCCTGGGTGGACAGAGTCACTGTGAGAGTAAAGTGGCTTGCCCAAGAACACAACGCAGTGCCCTGACCGAGGCTTGAACCCGGACCATCTGATCCAAGTCCAGCGCACTAACCATTAGGCCACCACGTATCCCACCTCTATACCCAAAGCAGTTTTAAGTCACCAAGCTGTTAGGAATTTAGAACACATTTTGCGAGGGGCTTCAACCAACTTTGGCTGCCAAACTTAAGCAATTTTGCTGTTAGGTGAATCAGTATAATCCTTCTTGCAAAAACATCAAATTAATCAGTTTTACAGTTAGGACACTCGAACCATGAACACCTGAATTTTTGTACATTTTTTCATGATTTTCCAATGAGAGCTCCTCACACATGTATAAACAAAAGGGACAACTGTGTCTTTGGTACTCAAAACGCTTATCTCTTGGTCTTGATGAAGAGGTTTCATTGGATAAGCAGAGAAAAACATGTCAAGCGTTCATGTTTCAAGTGCCCTCACTGCAGCCATGTAGTTAAAAAAGCGAACAATTTCTACACCAGGTCATCTTCAGGGTAGAGGGGGTAAGTTTCTAAAGAAACTGTGGTGCTGCGTCGGTGGGAAGTATAACAATATAATTTGGTTTTATCAACTGGGTTGATAATGTCAATTGGCCACCGTAAAGAGATTCAAGAGCTGACTACGCTCAAAACGTCAGCTCTTGAATCTCTTTACGGTGGCCAATTGACATCTTCAGGGTAATTAGCTTTTCTTCAAAGAAATATTTTCCAGTTGACAGATAAAACGAATTTTGGTTAAATGACATATACATGTACCCACTGTTTCAGTTCAGAATTTATACACTGTTTTCACGTGACATCGCGGCAGCCATGTTGGTAGACTAGAACAATAGACTTTCTTTCCTTTATGAACTAAACTCTATTTTTATGAAAATTTTGCGCAACAATTTTGCATTGTTTAGTCCACCAATATGGCCACCTTCTCACCTGAGTGAAAACCATCTATACATTTTGTGGCATTTGCTTCACATTCACACGGAGACTATCCAAGTTAGCTGGGCCCTGGTATAACAATTTCAAACCAAAAAAGTAGCCTGCCTAGAAGGGTGCCCCAGGCAAGCACATGGGGTTCCTCAGGGGCTACCCCATCTAACATGTAAATACTTCAACAGGTTTTTTACAGGAAATGTAAGCAAAGTTTGCTCGCCCAGGGTAGCTAAGTGGGGAAACAACTTAGCCAGGGTACCCTCCCTCCAGGTAAACAGCAGGGCTTGAAATTAAAAAAATCTTTTAGTCAACATTTGGTGACTAAGTGGTAAATTGTAGTCACCAAATTCAAATTTTTAGTCAAAAGATTGAAAATCAAATGGGGAGTGATTCAAAAGTGCTTTCCAACATCATTTGTAAGAATTTAATTGAAAAAATGACTCCATTTGAAAAGAAAAGCAAAATTCTTACCACAAGGACCACAAGGTGTAAAAACACAATAGATAAATTTTTTGGCCACTAACTTTGTAGATAATATATGCTAACGCAAATACGAACGATGAACGAAGCTGAAGAATTTTCAAAGGAATCAACATGGCAGATAGCCATGCATTACAAGAGACACAAGTCATAGGCATACATGACATACATGTACACAAGGGTTTGCAATGAATTATAGGGAGATTTCAAACTTGAAACGTTTTTGCAAAGTGAGAGTTGATGCAAGAGGATCTTTTGCAGCAAAGCAAAAAGATGAGGATTATCTTGAAACAAACATCTTGAACACTATACTTTTCTGGAAGGAGACAATGTTTGAGAAAAGTCCACTATACACTGCCATTTTGGCGACTAAACCTGAACTTTCAGTCGCCATGGATGAAACTTTAGTCGCATTGGCGACCATATCGATCGCAATTTCAAGCCCTGAACAGGCCTTAATTACTTACTAGAAGATGGGTATCCATGTTCTCTTTAACAATTAGATTATTCGCTCTCAATTTCTATTGTGTGATAGCTGATGAGGGCGACTTTTTCCTTTTCTGGAACAGACTCGATCAGTAAACTGTCTATATCGTCTTCATGGACATTTCGAAAATGTGAAGAAGTGGCCGCCATTTTGTTGACAACCGCACTGCTACGCTACTCACTATCTATTACAGAATAGTAGGTAGCATAGCCAATCAGAGAACAGCACTCGTGATAGAACGCTAGTAGATTTATACAAAAGAAAATGATGCCCACTTGAGGTCTAGAAAAACTGCTAGGGGATGTCCGAGCCGTTAGGTGAGGGTATTCACCTACTTTTCTAGACCTCAAAAGGGCAATATTTACTTATTCTATTCGCATTCTAGTTGGTTTAGAATATAGCATCAAAAAAACCTAAAAAATCACCTAATTATTCCATTGACCTACAAATGGGGTACGTGTATGGGTAAAAGAATGCATTTTCCACAATGTTTGTACAATATTTTTTGGGCGTTTTTAATGAAACAATTATTCCACTTGTGCTTGTTGAATATGAGATGGTTATAGCCAACTTGGCACTACGCGCCTCGTTGGCTACCTACCATCTCATATCCAATGGGTTGTTCCAGAAAAAATCCACACCCCCACGACAGATGGGATTCTGGAAATCCTTGCAGGAGGGGGGTCAGAGACTCTGGAAATCCAGGCGAGAGGGGCGTTGAACTTGAAAAAGTCTTCTTCAGGGGTCACAACACGAGTCTTGTCTAGCACAGCAGATTAAAAGTACAGGCCCTTTGAAGGTAGGAGATGTGAATGAAGTTATTCAGTCTAAGTTATAAAAGAATTTGAACAATAAAGAAGATTAGACTTTCGTTCTTCGAAAGATTTTGATTTTAATAGAAGTTCCGCAATCTTCAGTGGACAAGACTGACCTTATGTCTCAAAAAGGAATGACTGTTGAACTCTTTTATCATATTCCATACTAATCGCATTTAAGCTTACTTTAGGACCATATTTTGCGTTAAGAAAGAAAAAGGGTAACTGATATTTTTTGAGCTAATTATTTAAGCAAACACACGATCACTTTTTCGTATATAATTTTGCTTCTTTAATTTTTCGTTCCATGCGATATAGCGATAGTATTCTTAACTTAATATTAGCTGAAGCTTTAGCAATTAAAGAAGAACATCTTCTAGACGTGATTGTGCGTATTTTCTATTAAAAATAAATTTTTTCCGGAAATCCAGGCGAGAGGGGGGTCTTTTGTCTTGGAAATCCAGACAGGAGGGGGGCCTTGTGCTTTAGGAAATCCAGGTGAGAGGGGGGGTTAAAAAATGACCCCATCTGTCGGGGGGGGGGGGGGTGTATGTTGTCTTGAACCCAATGCGCATTCGTGGAATAATTGTTAAACAGTCAATAATACATTAATAGATCAAAATTACACTGCATATTGAAAATAAAACTGCCCATAAAAAAACTGTGTATGTAACTTTTAAATGAGATGCAGTGACACTTGATTGTCAAATCAATCAACAAATTGCAATCATTCAGACCGATCTTGTTTACGTTTAGTATTCACAACGAATTATCGAAGTCTGTCATGTATACAATGCCCTTTATGTAATTGTACGAAATTTGTACGTAAAACTCTTTGAGGGCGATTTGGTTCACAACAGCGAAATTGCAACAACAGCTCTGTTCGGTTAAGCCCGTAAAACGGGAATAGCATGGAAACTGACACACTGATGACCTGTTTTCGACAAATATATGATAAACAGCCGTCACCAGCAAGCCAAAATTGTATTCGACTCGTTCTTCAGTCCAATTATTGGCACAAAAAGGCCCTCTTAAGTTCAATCTGTTCGTCACATTAGTCAAGGAGAAATTTAAAAACAAGTACCAGTAGAATCGAAGTGGATTGCTTTAAATAGCTGAAGCACTGTTGTTATTTTAGTCACAAACGAAGCAACTGATTCGCTGCATGCCGCACGTTGAAGGAAATAAACAATTTCATTACCCACACATTTCTCGACGAAATAACACAGTATGGAGATCTTTATGATTTCTAGCCTCTATAATAACAGAAAACTAAAATCTTACCTTTGAAGTTTTTTATCACAAGCTTCTTAGCCTGGCCCGGCTTGGCAGAATTGTTCGCCAGCGGAGAGCGCTCGTGAAAGTGATTTCCGTAAGCAGAGAAATTCGCTTTTCTTTGCGGCTCGGCCATCGAGGACCCTGCGTTTTCGACGCCTTCCGCAGTTAACACTGTCTTTTGTTTTTTGTGAGGGTGAAAATTCAACTCACTCTGCAGTGGATCGGTGGATGTCTTACACGTTCCGTTCTTGACGTTGTTGCTCAGTCGTCGTTTTTTCCTTGGTCCGCCGTTTTCCGCCACGTTTGTTTCTCTTTCGTGCACGTTCGACCTCTGAGATAGGTCACCATCCTTCGTTGTTGGCAGCATTCATACCTTTCTGGGCCTAGCGAGGCCCCAAAGTGTAGTAAAAGGTGAAATTATTGGACAACTTTGAAGAACTGCTCGTATATCAAAAGCTCATGCCTGCTAAGCTAGAGGTCTGGGCCGGGGCAGCCTCGATATGACTTTACTACGCATTGTGGGTAAACACGCGTGCCGTACACGCGCGTGGACTTCATGCTCGTGAGTTTGGAAAGCCAATCGCTGGCCCAAAATGATTTAGTTGTGCCTTGTTCTATTTATAAACATTGTGCAGCTTAGCGGTCACACTAAGTTTCGTTCTCTTACATATTTATTTATTTTATGCTTTAGCATGCACTCAGGCATGCACAATCGATCGAGCAAAAAATGCTCGAAAAGTTTGGAGAGCACGAAAGACGAGTAAGAATTGTTCGAATTATAGCCAAAGGAACAATACCTTCTAAACTTCTCAAGTGTACCATAACTCTTCCAGTCAGTTCCAAGCACAGCAGATCCACTGTGCTTTTCGCCAAGAATTTCGTTTCCATTTTTGTATTGTGTTTGAGGATACAAGTTTGTGTAATTAAGCGGCATCGGTGTGTTGGTTGTGTTCTGCAAGACCCAGAAGTTACTGTTCATTTTGAGCTTTTGCATACGCCATAATTGTGTTTATCAATCACGCTTCCTTTGCAAGATTTGAAAATTAACTTCCCAAGATGGTCTAAGATCTCGAGTCGGTTGAGCAGTAAAACGACGACGAGCGATCTTTCCATCTCAAATAATTAGGGCTGTCCCTATAAAAATTGTTCAAAAAGATCCAAAATGGGTCAAAATCTGATGTTACTTTTCATCTGATTTCCTTCAAGAAGCTGCTAATTCCCCACTTCAGAAAATACCATAATACTCTTGGTTTGTCCCCAAAATTTTGCATAAGCATTGTTTTTGTTTTCTCTTGGGACCATTGTAAGTCCCATGAGAAACTGGAAACAATGCTCATGCAAAATTTTGGGGACAAACAAAGAGTATTATGGCATTTTCCGAAGTGGCCTATAGGTCTAGCTGCTAATTTCTTAACCAAAGCAAATTTTTCCACCTAAGAATTACGGGAAGGATTTGATAACGTCACTTTGGATCATGGGAAGGCTGGATCTATCCCAAGATTCAATCTGCCGACATGATCAATTTTTCTTATCCAAAAGAAAGAGACTGAGAACGAGCTGGAAATAATTAACCCGCCTGCGTTGTTTCTATGGTTACCGTACCACTATAAAAGTAGAGAGTTGTATTTCACGTAATCGCGGATATTTGTTTCAACGTCTGTTTTTGTGCGTATAATGGCTAAGAAAAAGCCAGAAAGATGTCAAAACAACGATTCTCAAGGTCCAACCAAAGTAAAGGGCTCGGTCATGCTTATTTAAAATAAGCTGTTATTGTTTAAGTTATATTTTTGAAAAGCAACATGCCGCGGGCAAAATTCATTCATTGTATTTCGTTTCCAACCACAATGCAGTGACGAAAGCAGTTCTAACCAAAATAATGCATAACCAAAGCGATCTTTTGTTGCTTCTCAACTGGCTCGACTGGACTGTGCGAATCACAACTTTCCTACAGTTTCGAAAGTCGACATTGCTCTACAGTATGCGTTATAATTAGAAAGAGGCTGCCGGACAAATCGATCTCTTATCCAGCACTGAGCTTCAATTATTTATAAGTTTAGCGCGTTGCAAATTAACAAAGGCAACTCTGCCCGGCTTTAAGTGGCTCTACTATCTAGGATTTTGCGAGCCGGTTTTGATGAAAACTCTTAGAAGAAGTCGACTAGTATTGCTTCAGCATGGCGTTAAGTTGGATCACGATGTCTCTTACGGTTTTACTTCAGTTTATATTCCTTTTCCAAACGACTGGTGAGTGAATTCATATTCCCATTGTTGTGAAATTTATTCATATTCCATAGTACTTCGGTGGAGTGATGGTCATCTAAATTTAATCTAGATTTTATACATGAACATGATCTGGTGGCTTATAGCCTACAATGAACGTACGGCGCTAGCTAAAGCTTTATATTGCCCTACATTGCCTGTATGTTTCAAAGACTTCTCTGTACAACGAAGTTATTATTTTTTGACAGTTTTCATTGCTTCATCCGCTATGCAAAATCATTGCATTCGGCGCAACTGTGTTTCACAGAAATTTTGCCTGTAATAATTATTAGATATCAATTCGTTTCGATTTCATTTTCTTTTATAAATTGGATTGTAGAAATGTGCTCATCTTTAAAAGCATGGTATATGCTAAGGTTACATAAATTTCTTATTGATTTTCAGTTAAATTTATATCATTCCTTGTAATGTTCGACTTGATTAGTTAGTAACAATTACTAGTCTATTGGAGAACTGAGGCATAAAGTTTAACGCTTTGTAAACGTAATTGTTTTGTTTTCAATAATAATGCAGTAAATTCTAGAAGGTTGATCGGATCTAGAATGAAAATCCTTACGTACATATACGAAAATTATATAACAGCATACCCCAAAACTTGAAGCGATTTCGTATTGATTCTATGGTATATCTTCTATAATGCCTTTAAATGCCTAAAACTTTGTGGTGAAACCACTCGCTCAGTAAAGGCTCATAGACCTCGTGGCTGCACTTTGAACATTTTTATGCCAGCATTCTTGTGGTTTATAAGTCCAAAGTTCGCAAAATCTTTTTAAAATTCAAACTACTGAAACTTATTTTTCAACGCGAGATATCATTTTTGACCGAATAAGTTAACGAGCGCGATGGCCATACGGGTGGAGCAGTGAGATTGCTGTTTCCGCTTTTCTTGGGAGTTCCTGCCTCCACGTTAAATATCCTGGACTCTCGAGAGCTCAACGCCTGTAGCACAAGTCGCGCATGCCTAACGTGTGATGCGCGCGTGTAACCACGTCTTGGGCCGCACGACTCGCGCTCTACCGCACGAAGTATGCAGGCTGACGCGCCTGTCTTGCAGATTAATCAATGCCATAATAAAGTAATAAAATTAATGATAGACTTCTAACTGAACTTAATTACTTTTTCAACGTGCATAACAGCTGGGCAATCTGTTGGCAATTGGGGTCCATGGGATGAATGCTCTAAAAACTGTGACGGCCAACAAACTAGGAGACGAGAATGTACTTCGTCAACATCCGCATGTGGGACATTGGAAGACAAGAGAGAATGTCGTACTGACTGGTGCTTAAGTAGGTACCACTTCTTCTATTTGTAAAAATAACTGATATTTGCAAAGCTAAAAAGGTGACACTAGGTCATCTTCAGGGTAAGAAATGAACGCCGGAACCTCTATTTAACATCAGTGGCGAATACATGAAAGTTGACGTGATAGATAGTTTGAACAAGGCGTTTAATAAGGTCCCAGCTCTCAATCTAGAAATTTCCGTAGTTTCCATACAAAAAACACAAGAACAAAAAAATTATGAATCAGATAGTTGCTTTTGCAGATCTCTATAGAGCGAGTTTCAATTCAGTATTGTAAAACCAAAACCAAAGTAATTACTTTGGCCAATCACAAAGAACGGAGACATTCCAGTTATCCAATCACAACTCGAAGTGATTACACGTTGCCGACACAAAGCGCGGGAAAACTTGCACGCGCGAGTCCCGATTGGTTTTTGATTTACTCCTGATTGGTTGACAAAAGTGACACAGAATTTTTAAACCAATCACTGAGCAAACGAAGAATTTCAATACAAAACTAACCGCTTGGATATGATCAAAGTATTACTTGTCGTGTGAGTGACTAATAGCTTTTTTCTTTTTTTGGTTTCACTCAGCTTTACAAATGATTGTTGCTTTAGCGGTGATTGGAGCTGCGATTCTGGCGTCAATCATCGTCATTATTGCACTTTTGTGCATTAGAAGAAAGGAAAAGGTTAAGAGAAAACTGGAAACCAAGTGAGTGCTCATACATCAGTGTTATTCCACCCAGAAAATAACTCACAACGCTTAAAACATGTCTGTGTACCGAGTCACAAATTATCAAACAGTTAAAGGGGCATTGGCACGCCATTTTAACAACACTTTAAAAAGCTAAAACTTGTTTTCGCTCCAAAATGGCTTAGCTTTGTTACTTAAAGGAGCTATGTGACGGTTTGTGCCTTTTGAAAATTCTGTAGCTTTAAGTTTCCAAATTTGTAATCATTACAATGTCTCAATCTTCTTTTGGTTAACTATCACCTCTTTGGTGTTTTTATGTACTTATTGACTGACTGGGAGGGCCGGACGGGAAAATATTTGGCTCGAGGCCAGGACGTACGGACCGAGCGCAGCGAGGTCCGTGCGTCCTGACCGAGAGCCAAATATTTTCCCGTCCGGCACGACCTAACTCAGTCAATAAGCATTTTATCATATGACCACTAATTTTTTTATGGTTTTCTCGCCCAAACGCGGCAGTCTGTTTCGCGCGCATTTTGGAAAGCCAATGGTACTTGCGGGAAAGCCAGTGAGGTGCATGCGAGTTTCGGATTATGTGCAAAATAGTCAAACGTCTGTGAAAACTAAGGCCAAATCTTTGGGTTTTTCTGCTTAGTTTCAAGGACATTTCAATCCACACACCTCGTCCTTCATTGCAGTTAGAAAATGATTTCCAGAACGTTTCTGATAACCGTGCTCGTCTCAGCGAAATCTGAATTGAACAACACGTACCGACGTTTCTTTGCCAGAGCCGAAATTCATACTTGGTTTGAACGAGAGGATTAATTTTAGCACCATGTCAGCTCTAAATCGTTGAAAATGTGGCTAGTTGAAGCTTTTTCTTTGAGGATTCTAGGCGTCTACCGTTGCTGCTTAGTTCTTGAATTCGCTTGTTCTTTGAAGGTGTTGCATTACTTTCCATTTTGGTTCAAATTGCATCTCACGGCAGTCGCGAGGCCGAACGATTTTCTAGTAGGGCCGTACGGATGAAGGCCATGCTAGATGAAGGCGTACGGCCCTCATACGGGACTTTTGAATCCCTTTACGGTGGCCAATTCACATTATCAACCCAGTTGATAAAACCAAATTATATTGTTATACTTCCCACCGACGCAGCACCACAGTTTCTTTAGAAACTTATCCCCTCTTTTTTCCATATGGTTTTCCAAGGAAAAAGCGAGCGGGGCCGTACGGGTCGTATGATAATCTTCCTTATCAAACTATTAGTTTTAGGCTTCCTACGTTTTAAGGGTTCGCCGCAGAAAAGAAATCAAAATTTCGTGACGTAGCTCCTTCAAAATGAATCATTTACAGACGCCTGTTATTACGGATGGAACTTGAAGCAAAAGCATGAAGCTGGCATGAAGCGCGAGAACGCGTGCGAAAGAATTAGGACTGGGATTTGTTTTAATTCTGATTGGTTGAGAAAGTGACGGGAATTTTGTTAACCAATCAAAGCGTAGCAATGCAAACCAATGCAAACGCGGATTACGTTCAACGCTCAAGTAGCTTCAAGTGAAAGTCGTTCTATTTTATATTTCGCCAAGCCTTTTGAATTAAATTTTACCTTTTCTCTCGTTTCAGAAATATGACGCATGCAATTGAGCGAATGTATGATGACTCAATGAGCACTCGCAGTCATTCAATGCGCCATTTTCCTTCAGTGGACAGTTTTCCAGAGCCTCTAAAAGAACCCGAGGAGATAGGATTGGACAGCTTCGCCTTCGAAACCGAAAGCTTAGATGAAAGTATTAGAGAAGTGAGCTTTGCCTTTGGTGCAGACGAGGAATATCAGCCTAAAGCTCAAGCTTCCCCCTCCCAGGAAAAGAGGATGTCGCTCAAAGTTGTGTCTGTGACCGAGACACAAGCCATTGATAAAGACGATCTTGCTGTCACGGAGAAACCACCTCCGATTTATGCCGTTGTAATGAAACCTAAAACCCGAGACGTCAAGCTATAGTTGTATAATGACACAGAAAGATTTGTATGATTCTGGGAAGGTTTGCGCACGATCAACGTGGAAAGATTGCGTGACCGTGGTGGGTTAAGCCTCATAACGAGTTGCAAAGTTGTGATTGGGAGGTGAATTGGCCGGGAAGGGTGGGTGGGGGCCTTTGAAATTGCCTGGCGCGTCTGTTTCTCTGGATAAAAGGAAGACCCAGGCTTTTAGTGTCGGGGATTTTGCCAGTTACAGATCAAAAAGGGAAACGATACCATGTTCTAAAATATCACTTCTAATCAATAACTATTTTAGTGATCGATTGTAGATGTATTTTTTGGAAGCCAGTGCCAATTCTTTCCTCGTCTCAAAGTTGAGGAAAGAAGGCCGATGCAGTACAAAGCAGTAGCTATAGGGCTAAACTTTGATTCCGTACTCCGTACTTTGCACTCGTTTAATTTACGCATTTTTCAGTATAAGATTTGAAAAGAAAGCTCGTCTATTTTTGTAGTATATGATTAAACGTTTTGCTTATAGGAGTCAATAGTCCAAAACCGATAACATGCTACCACAGGTAGCCCAAGCTCCTTTGGGAACCGTCAACATGACAGCGTAACAGCGTTGTTAACAATTCATTGAGTTAAAACAAAGAAAATCACAACCATGAAGGAGGTTTGGATACCCGATCTTAATTAGCATAGATTTTCACGAATTAAGTTACCGTTTACTCCTTAGTTTTTGATTCGATTGGGAAGATATATCAAACACTCGAGACAGTGTTTCATCGGCTATCCAAACACCTCGAAGTTCGTTAAAAATAATCCGCTGCGCTTTGTATTTTCAACTCTCTTTTCAACTCTCTTATGTATGGAGAGGAATACAGTCAGGCTGCATGAAACCTACTGGAATCGCTCTGAAACGCCTCCAAACGCAATAAAACACAAGTTACACACACAACAGGACAGGTAAGTCGATTTTATTTACTTGATCAACTTGGTAACTTTTATCTTGAATAACGCTGTTATACGAAAGGAGCTTGCGCCACCTGTGATGCTACTCAGTAGCTATAAAATAGACAGACATGTGTGGTTTTCTTCCATAAAGAGTTTCGTCGTTTTTTGTGTTTTATATTTTATACTTTGCAATGTTGTATAGTACAATTAGGTTTCCTACAAATGTTATACATATGTTTAAAATAAAATAAACAAATTTATTAAAGTCGACCACTAGTGTTGCGGAATAGAAGTCCCGTGTAAAAGGAATCTTTTTAGCTATAACTGAATAACGTCAATAACCAACACAGGTATCACGAGTCTAGGCTGATAAAACCACATAGTAAGGATACTAATTTCTAATATATCTTTCGCAAGGAACAGCCTTCCTTCCTCAGGTAGGTTCTTACAGAGAACCACGTTCAACATTATTTTAGCCGTTTGAGAATCTTTAGGTCGCTATCAGTCTCTTTGCCAGTGTGCTGACGCCAAAACTCGAATGCGAATGAAGATATGTTACTTGCCATGACATAGCACACTGATCACAATAAAAATTTAAAATCAACCACCCCGGGAAAAGAGTACGAAATTCGCCTAAGTCAGTTTTATCACGTGAAATAAGAATTAACAAAAATTGACAAAATTTAAAGCGAGAGAATACCTAGAATACGAATACAACGCCTCATAAACACGTTTAATTTATAACGGATTGATATGCTGTTCCACTTGACCACTTCTAAACGAGCGCTACTAAAAAAGGCGCAGTTGTAAGTGAATTAGTGGTTTAGAAATTGGAATGTTTATGACGTCAGTGAAAACGGTCTAGCGCACGTGCGTCTGTACTGATCATCAAAGGCTAAGATCAACTAGCTCTTCTATTGCTAGCCTTAAGGCGGGATTCTACCTGACAGCCGTTTTTCCGTCATTTAAAGTGGGTTTAAAGCACATATCTCGTTTGCTTTTCAAGAAATTGAATGCCAAAACCCTTCATTCATCTCACCAGTGAATGTTTTGTGATGCTTTGTAAATTTTTGGATGATTTTTGGGTATATTTGGGAGAGGGGAGTTTTTCTTAAAGTAGGAGGAAAATTTAGAGGAATATGAAATAGTGAAGATTTAATAGATCGGAGTTTGAAAATTCGAACTTGAAGTTTAAAATTAGAATATGCACATCCAAACAGTGAATAGAGGGGGTAAGTTTCTAAAGAAACTGTGGTGCTGCGTCGGTGGGAAGTATAACAATATAATTTGGTTTTATCAACTGGGTTGATAATGTCAATTGGCCACCGTAAAGAGATTCAAGAGCTGACGTTTCGAGCGTTAGCCCTTCGTCGGTTGCTCTTGGGTGGGGGTCAACTGTCTGTGGGTGTTTCAAAACTAATTTTCTTCCTTTTATACCTACTCTAAACCTCTCAAAATTTCATTGAAATTCAGGTAAAGCCCCGCCTTAACCTGCGATTTAGGGTCTTCTTTCCCACTGAGGATGACAAGAAGGAAAGAAGGATATGAGCGCAAGTCATTCTACCTTGTGATCAGGTTCGCTCTCAGTTGATTGGCGTTTGTGCGTGTGTTTTCCGCCAACACGAACTCAAGTGAAACGAGTGGTGCCATCCGAAACACGTAAGACTGCTTATAGACTAGTATAACATGAGTATAAAATCGAGGATACCTATCGCTACCCAGAATAAGTATGTGTCATCGCGTGATTTTATGCCTTTTAATGTATCCTGTGCGTGTTCATCGGATTACCAACCGGTGAAATTATTTGCATAATTATGTTTCCGACACCACCAAACTCTAAAATTAGCATAATGACCATTTCTTCAGAGAACTGATCATAGCGAAACTATATTTCTCATCGTGGGGGTACAGTTCAAAAGATGGGCAAGAAACACAAACAAATCCTAGTATTGCCCTTGCTGGCGCCGAACCGGTGTGAAAGTTTGTGAGTGTTCATCCCAGTCAATTGGCAGCCGACGATTTTTGTCCTTCAGTCGATATAAACCTGAAGACGAGTTGGTTTCGTAATCAACGTTTTAAATTCGATCACAGAGATGCTGAGGGTCACAAGCTTGCTCACGTTCTTCGCTTCGAGCTTATCGCTGGTGGCTTCGTCCCATCCAGGTAAGACATCTCTCCGTGTCTGAAGCTAAGCTAGATCGAATATGAACGGCGACTTTGCGATGGAGTAAAGAGGTCAGTAAAACTGACATGAATTACGCATGAATTACGATTTGTAGTTCATTAAAATCAATAAAATTGCGGTGAATATTTTCAGAATACTCGAGTTTTTTTTATTTAGACTTTATACGTTGAGCTATTGATAGATTCTTTGCTGTTTTCCGTGTCAGCAAATTGATCAAGACATTCTGACAAGCCTCGGGAGGTCGAGGAAAAAGTTAATCACCGGAAACGAGAAACGAAACATATCGAGAATAACGCCGCATGATCGGATGTTGATCCGCAATGATCAAGTATATATTCAAGTTGAAGTAAATATTGGTGTAGAGTACACACTCAATCTTTGCAGTATGATGTTGAGTCTACTGCAGGGTAATCAATGTTTACAATATTTACCTAATTAGCATAAGCGTTTTCAGTTTCTAAATTAGCCATTTTCTAAATGAGTAGGAGACTGGGTACAAATATTTAAAATCGATTGAAACGGAAAATTGAACCTCGTACGTAAAAGATCACCCAAAACGTGTACTGCATAGATGCGTTTAAGCCAATAACGCTGAAATTAGTAAACTTACATTATTTGGGATGACCTTTCGAACTTTCACGCGCCAGGCTCAATTTTTCGTTTCAATCAATTTTAAATATTTGTACCCAGTCCCCTGCTCGTTTAGAAAATGGAAAATGGAGGTTTTGTACACATCACGTGACCACTTACCAACCGTAACCATGCCGTCATCTTGCATGCCAGGTCACACACGGTCAAACGAAGTGTTTCACCGCAATGGGAAGATTTCGCTGTGTTTTTGGGTGACCCACTCGCTTAGATAGGGACAGAAACCTATCTTTTTTCATAAACCATTTTTAAGCACCAGGATGGAATCGCAAACATCACATATCATGCGGTCCCTGAGGGTAGAGTTTTTTTAACTTCCCACCTCCCCCCCCCCCCACTTTTTCCCCTCGCTCGCGCTCGCCCGCCTTTTCTGGCTATTACGAAAGTACTTTGCTTATCGTTGTAAAATGTTGCTAATTTTATGTTTTAGCAAATTTAATACAATTTGCCATAGACATCTTCATAAATAGCACCCAAACGAAACTTTGCATATCCTTAGCCTAGTGTGGATGTTTACATATGTCAAGGATTTTTAATTGTTAATTAAATGCCGGCGCCATATATGCAAAATGTCTATGTTTTATGGCCAGTCATTTACTTCATTTCACAGGTGACTGGTCCAAGTGGAGTGCGTGTTCCATGTCATGTGATGAAGGAATTCGAGTGAGAAACAGAACTTGTGAATCGTGTAACACAACGCTTCAAACACAGGCCTGTAACGAGAAACCTTGTCAAGGTGAGAAATCGTCCCCAGAGCCCACAATCCTTCTGGTTTGCGCCACCCCCAAATTGTGAGCATGCGTAGAGTACTTGTTCTGTAATTTTCAGCCAATCAGATTGGTCAGATAATTTGGCAATGAGTCCGTGAGTTCTTGTGTTGGGGGCGGGGGGCGGCCAGAGGTCTTCGCTCGTTCCTTCGTCCGTTCGTGCTTTCGTTCGTTCGTTCCTTCGTCCGTTCGTGCTTTCGTTCGTTCGTTCCTTCGGTAAATCGCTCGTTCGTTACGGTCCTTTTGTCTTCTTTTGTTATTAAGTTGATTGGTTGTTCGTTTTCCAACGGTTTGTTCGCTACACAGCAAATGCAGTCCTTTAACTTGCGGCTCCCTCGGCCTTCTCTCGAGTACTCGTCTTGCACCATTTGTACCATTACATTGTTTTCTTTCAGCAGATCTTCAAACCCAGATCATTATGGTCGTCTTGGTAACAATTGCAGTTATCACCATCTTGACAGCGGTTCTTGTAGTCATCTTCTTTGTCAAAGGAACCAAATCCAGAAAACCACGGGCAAGGTTGGTAAAAAAAAACATTACTTTTCGCCGCACTCTGTTTTTTAACACTGTAAGCCTGCATGTAGGAACTGCACGGAAATAGTCATCAATTTCATAGATAATTTGTTGCGGGGCGGGGGGGGGCATGGGGTGGGGGGGGGGTGTGAACGGAGGGAGGGTGGGTAACTTAGGACTTAACACCGTATTGGTTCAACAACAAGCACGAAGGTGCATAATGACTTTGGTAGTAACTTGTATCATGACGCGACAGGACAGTTGGACAGGGTCATAGTCTATTTTTCTGAAAATCACCGTGTTAAAACTCATTTCAGTCGACTTTTGCAATGGACGGAAACAGTTGGTACACAATCGGATTTGAAAAAGCGATCTTTAATTTTGCTCTATCACGTGCCCGCGCTGCCATTACCATAACTCTACTCTCAGGGTAATACTTACCTTACTTACATTACTGTACTTACATAGAATACGGTACGATACTTAGGCTACTTACGATACAAGACATTACATCATTTATTGATAGAATAATTTTTTCATCAGTTTCCACTTACTTAAAATTTTATCTTGCAGAGCAAAGTCACATGCAAATTTTTCAATATTATAATTAAACTTAAGGTAGCTCTGTATGCCAGCAAAATCGGGTTTACGTCCCTCCATTTTACATTTATATATGAAAAACTTGACTACTAAAATAATACAATTAATCGCATTTTTACAAGGCATACAGTTTGTATAGCCCAAGAGAACAGATTCAAGGGAAAATTCAATTTCAATTTCTGTTACTGACCGAATCCAGTGCGCTTGGGCGTTCCAGAGGGGGGATATCCGGTCACAGTACCAAAAGAGGTGCTCTATGGTTTCGGGTTTACTGTCACAAAAAAAAGCAATCATCGTGGTCCTTGATTCCCATTTTCACGCGCGCGCGACTTGTTGCTGATTTTCCTTTGCCGATTTGTTACTCTATTTTTGTTCTCTGCAGCTCTATAGACTCAAGCAAAAGACTACGAACCATGACTCTTGAAAAGCCGAACAACCTAAAGGCTGGGATCTGTGTCGAGAACCGAGTATTCCAGCTACAGCGCATGGCAGAAAGTAGAGGCTCGCTACAAACGAGTAGAACAACGTTGAAAGAGTTTGGAGAACCACAGCTACAAGTCAATGCGCATTTAGAGCGATGATAAATGTAAACGAAATTTGGGATGTGTTATTACTGAATAGAAGAAACGATTTTTTGTGTGAACTGCGAAGTGATATATCGCTAAGTGGATGTAATGTACAAAGTTGACTTATAAAACAAGTAGAAATTCAATTTGTAAATTATTGATGAAAACTCCGGCCTGTCGGGCAAAGTACGTGCTGCTATGACGAAATTCGCATGTCTCCAATCTAAGCCATTTTGAAGCAGTAAAAAGTAGCCTACATAAGAAAAAAAATGCTGCTTACATTTTTAAAATATCTGTTTCGTTATAGAGATATCCCAGTTTTTAAAATATGCAAATTAGCCATGTGATGACATGATCGACTCATCCAAATTTTAATCAAATATATCAAGAAAAAATATCTCGCCCAAGGAAAAAACGTGAGGTAAGAAGGTAAGAAAGGCATAAACTTTTTATCGTTTCTGTAACGTTTATACCTCTACAGACCGTTTCTTTTTCGTTTAGCGTGCTGTTTACGCACTGCAATTTTTGCAAATACAGTTTAGGTACCTTATCTAAGGATATATGGGAGCCCCCCAACCGAATTGCCAAAAGTAGAAGATCCTCAGTTTCCCTCAATATAAGATTCATAATAACGATAACGATATCAGCTGAACAGCTGTTACTCTACCCGCGTTCCTTTTACAAACGCAGTTTACTAACTTCTCCGGAAACCTGATTTGTTTAGAATCTAAAGAGGGGTATGTTATGCGTACTCTAAGGGATTAATTGTGGCTTCTGGCGACAAGAATGAACAAAAAGGGGTATATCTTTGTGTTGTGTAACGAGGTAAGCGTTTTAATTTAAATTTCTCGTACAGAAAACGAGTTTAAATCATCGCTTCAACATCCGTGATGAAATTCGTCAGTTGAGCGATATTTTAGACCGGAAGTCATACTTAACTCTAGTAACCAATCAGGATAACGTATATAGTTGTTTTGTGTTTCATGGACAATAGGAAAAAGGTCCAGATTCTTGAGTTGTCGCAGACAACTCGTCAAAGAACTCTGTCAGCCGTTTCGTGTTTGGTCTCGCTATTTGTTTCATATATTCAGTATTAAAAGCACCTCTGACTTTCCTTGACACAAGCCTTCAGATACTCCAACTTAAAAAAGCTGTCGCGAGTAAAATCTGCATGGGGTCCAACAAGGCAGGTCACTTATTCATACAACTTCTCCTGAGCCCTGGGGTTACGTGCCAGATTGTAAAGGAGCCATACCAAAGTGGCGGATGTCTTCAAAAACAAAGGTCGTTAATTAACTAAGTAGAGCGTTCCTAGCCGTATTACGTATCCTGAAAGGCCAAATTAAAGTTAGTAGCATTATAAACATTTTTAAACTATCACCTTCCTTCAGGTAAAATAAATTTGAGTCTTTTATTCAACGGAGGCCAAACTTTGCTGAATGACGAAAATCGTCTTTTTTTTTGAAATATCGTATCATGTTTTTTCCATTTTATAGGCCGGAAAATGGCGTCACATCTTCATGGCACAAAGAGAACATTGTTTTAAAAGAACAAGTTGAAATAAATGAAATGTGAAAAAATGTTGAAAATGGGCAATCTGTTCAAAAGATATAAAGAACCAAAATAGCGGAAAATTTTAACTTCAGAACTTAAGTCGATTTTTAACGAAGATTTGTCCATCTGTGAGACAACTTTTAAGGGAACATTGTTGCAACAATGTGCGGCAGCGGTTTGTTACGCCACGCACATGCGTACTGCTCGAGCGCGCGCAGATATCACGCGATGTTGCGTTGACAGTCAGCGAAGAGGTTCTTGCATGAACCAGCCCCAAAAGAACTCGGGCAACAATGTTGTAGGGTTTTGAATTGCTCTCAAATTGCTGCAACACGACGACGATTTTTAATGCAACAATTTAGCGTCAAAAATCTTCGTTAAAAATCGTTCCGTTTAAGGACGTTCGCGCTAATGGTACATGTTTATGCGCATCTTTGCGGAAAATTTTTTGGTGGCGCAGAGATCGAGATAAATAACCTAAACGATGCCAAGTTATATTGCCTCATTTGCGCTCTTGTACATGTTTTTTAGCTCGCTTCATTATTCAAGCACGATCTAATTATACTGAAATAATCGATGGCGGTGCATATGTAAAAGTTCCATGTTCCATGAAGGGTACAGCGTCATAACAGACAACAACAACAGAAGAAAGAAAAGTATGCAAATATCAAAAAGTGTTAAGTTTGATGTGACTGCCTCGTCCCCTAACGCTTCCATGGAAGATTCTTGGACACCCCCCCCCCCCCCCCTCCCTACCAGCTCTTTGACAACCTATTTGATTTCCCCCTCTACTGACTCTTGCATATCCTTCTCGTCAGACATATCAACAGAATCCTCGCCCGAGCTTGACTCTTCAACGGTATTTTCCGTTTGAACTGGCTACTGCTTCCAGTATACTACGGGCTAAGTTTGGGTTAAAGACGCCTTTTTCTCGCAGCCATAATAGAGGGTCCAGTTGAAAACGCCTGACCAATTTCACGGTATACTCGGAATTGATGGTTGAAATATTTGCTTGGAAAACTATTCAAATTTTTGATTGGATTTTTAAAACACCTCCACAGTTACTTCTCTTGAGGCGAGTTTTGCTAGAAGCATGTATGCCCTCTCTTGGAAACGTTTCTCCTTTATTTTTTCACTTTTCTTTTTTTCTTTCTTTTTCTTCGCGATTGTCAATCTTTCCCCATTCGAGATGGAAACGTTCTTCTCAGGTTTATTAGAGTTGTTAACAGCTTACTTGAGGGTTTTTGAAGTTCTTTGGGGAGCGCCTTTACTCGTTCTTGAGCTTCCTGAAAATAGTACGTCTTGCACAGGGTTTTGGATTTTGATGAAAAGATTAGCCCTTACGCGACAATTCAGTTCACATCAGATTAACAAGTAACTGCAGCAAGTAACTACTCCCTTATCGCAACAAAAATCCTCCGCACCCCTCCTCCCCAGGGGATAAATAATGACCGGTCATGCTATCGAGGCAAAGAGGGTCAGTTAACATCCATATAAATGAATAATTAATCGGCTGTCATTTTGGAATAGGGTCTATTACTCCTTTCCACTCCATTTCTCACTGCACCAACGAGCTATGAATATAAAGTTAACGCACTGTTTACAGGGAAGGTAGGGGGGAATGAGGCACACACAAGGACAAATATTCCACGATATTTACCGTTTCAACTCCTGCCGTAAACATAAAAACGGCATTGACATTAATTTCCTTGGCCGGGTGTGAGTTCGCCTTTCATGGTAAGGTAGGACAGCATAGGTATAGCTACAAACAAAGAATAATTGATGCGAGGTTATGTGACTGGAATTGGCCTGTCCGTGGCCAATTGCACTCCGAGACGGCAAGGGCAACAGCTGTTGCGTCATTAGCGCGCGCACATAAAGAAATTGGCGTCGTTTTCTGTACGGCTTGGCTCGTGAGATAGATAAATCGTCGTTTTCTCAAGCTCGTTAGCGAGTATTGTGACCAATAATTTGTTCTCTTTTTCTGAGACTAGCAATCACCTTCTTCCTATAACAGAAATATAAACAAATTTCTATTGCAGAAAAATAAATAATTGATGAAATCGTGAAATTATTTAACAGATATTGACGCCTCGTGATCACTGTATGCTAGTAACAAGTTGAATCAGGGTCGACTGGAATTGTGTGTTTTTAATGATGAAACATGTAGTAAATTGTTTCTTAGTTATATTTCTAGCTTTACTTTCTCCTTATGTTATTCTACTCCCGCAAGACGGAGCGTGAACTATTCAAATAAAAACATTTCTGAAGCTGATATTTTGAAGAATTATGGGGTATTTTCAAGGTGTTCCTGCTCCTAAGCGAATATGGGGACCCCCTTTTTTATTACAAAATTTAAATTCCCTTTAGATGAACAACAGATGGGCAAAGTTTGAATGAAAATCTACTGTCAGTATCGGGGGAATGACCTTAATTCTGCTTTCTATCGCGCGAGCGACTGGGGACGAAGTAGTCGCCAAATGGTTTTGGGAACAATTAGAACTTCAATTATTATACCTTATAAAGCACTAAAGTTGTAACGTCACATAGACGATTTTGTCTGCCGGATTGAATTAATTGTTTTCTGGGGTTGGGATTCGATGAAAACAGAGAGCTTGGAACGAGCGGTTGACACGAAGGGAGCGCGCGCTTAGCCGAAGTGGATCCTGTTGTTCGCTGATTGACCTCAATTGCACTTTCTATCGCGCGGGCGACTGGGGACGAGGTAGTCGCCACACGGTTTTGGGAACAATTAGAACTTCAATTACTATAACAAATAAATCACTAAAGTTGCGACGTCACATAAACGATTTTGTTGCCGGATTGAACAAATTATTTTCTGGGACTGGGATTCGATGAAAACAGAGAGCTTGGTCGGAGAGGTTGACACGTAGCCGGGAGCGCGCGCGAAGCGGAAACGTGCTTTTTATCGCGGATTAATTTTAATCCCACTTTCTGTCGCGCGGGCGACTGAGGACGAGGTAGTCGCCAAACGGTTTTGGGAACAATTAGAACTTCAATTATTATAACTAATAAATCACTGAAGTTGTGTCGTCACATAAGCGAATTTGTTGCCGGGTCGAATTAAGTATTTTCGGGGATTGGGATTCGATGAAAACAGAGAGCTTGGTTGGAGAGGTCGACATGAAGCTGGGAGCGCGCGCTTAGTGGAAGCGGGCCCTTTTTTTGCTGATTGTTTTTAAGGTCATTCCCCCGTATTGCATTGCGCATCCTTACAGCGCACGATTTGTTGCGTCATTAGCGCGCGTACAAAAAGAAATTGGCGTCGTTTTCTTTACGGCTTGGCTCGTGAGATTCAGACAGACAAATCGTCGTTTTCTCGTTAACGAGTATAGTGACCTATATTTTTTCTCTTTTTCTGAGACTAGCAATAGACTTCGCCCGCTTCGCTTTTGGAAACAGCATTGTTGACGTGATGATGAATCCCTTCGATCTGTAACTTGATTGGCTCTCGTCGGTGACTTCCAGTGGAATCGTTCAATTATGAAATAACTGCTCAATAACAAATGTCTCATTTGTCTTGTATTAGCTCTTTAGTTTTCATTGTGGCTAATGCGATGGCAATGGGCGTGAGAAATCTGTCAATAAAATGAACACAAAAATGCTAAGTACATGGTATACTAAAAGTAGGTATATTCCCCTTAACCCTTTCCCGTTAAGAGTCAATTCCATCGCTGGGTTAATGGAGCTATGCCACAATATTTTGAGTTATTTTTGCGACAAACTAAATTAAGACGAAATTACCTTTAAAGCGTAGGAAACCTAAAACTAACAGTTTACTAAGGAAGAAAAATACCAAAAGAGGAGATAGTAAAGCAAATAGGAACAAGGATGGAGGTGGTAAGTTTCTAAAGAAACTGTGGTGCAGCGTCGGTGGGAAGTATAACAATATAATTTGGTTTTATCAACTGGGTTGATAATGTGAATTGGCCACCACTTTTAAATGCGCTCGCGCGCGATGCAAAGCATGCCATTTCATTCACAACATTGACAAAATATCGGGACCCAAGCGATCTATCAAGATCACTGATCATTTCACCTGTACCTCAGCCAATGTCATCTGCTGAAAGCCTTTTTCCATGACAAAGAGGATGATTCTAACACCTCGGACGAAGATACTTTCAAGAGGCTTCAGACTCTAAAATCTAAGTGAACTCCCCCGGAGGGCCAGTTTGCCTCTTCAGATTTTTTCATTAAAAAATGCCGTCACGACATCAATAAACTTAATTTCAATCGTAACACCAAATTTTCCAACCTTTCTTCGGAAGAGAGGGCGGCACTAAAAGACCTTAGTAAGCGCAAAGACATAATTATCAAAGCGGCCGACAAAGGCGGCGCTTTAGTTGTTTGCGGGACAACCTCTACCAAAAAGAAGCTTTGCGGCAACTTTATGACACCTGTTTTTATGCTTAAGTCGATAAAGATCTCACCTCCACTAACCAACAAATTGTCAAGAGAATAGAGGGTAAGTTTTTAAAGAAACTGTGGTACAGCGTCGGTGGAAAGTATAACAATATAATTTGGTTTTATCAACTGGGTTGACAACGTGAATTGGCCACCGTAAAGAGATTCAAGAGCTGACGTTTCGAGCGTCAGCCCTTCGTCGGAGCGAATCAAGGAATTGTGGGTCGTGTGTTGTTTATATACAGAAAGATGGAGCTTCGCTATTGGTTGGTGCCTGGTAACGTGAAAACAACGGAATTCATTAGTTGAATGAAAAGCGTTCGTTGATAAACTAATTTATAAACTAATTTATTACGCACTATTAACGACCTTATAGTCAAACAAGATTAATTGCCCGCTACTGCTACCGATCTCATCGTTACTACTCCCAGAACCTCGTGTATTTACTTTTTACCTAAAATTCACAAACCTAACAACCCAGGCCGACCTATTTTCTCTGCCTGTAGTTGCCCTACCAAACTCATTTCCAGCTATTTAGACAAAATTACGGCACCTATTGTCAGATCTCTGCCGTCATACGTTAAAGACAGTCAACACGCACTTCAAATTTTTCGCGATTTCAATTTCCTGGGCGAAGACAAACTTATTTTCACTATGGATATTACATCTCTTTACACCGTCATCCCAAATGGCGAAGGTCTTCTAGCCCTCAAACATTTTTAAGGAACCAAGCTCGGAAACACTACTTCGCCTGGCTTAGTTAGTGTTAACACTCAACTGTTTTTCATTCGCGGACAATTATTACAAACAAATCAATGGCGTGGCCATGGGTACCAAAATGGGACCCAGCTACGCCAATCTTTTCGTAGGCTACATTGAACACCAATTTTTCAATCAATACAACGGCCCGAAACCTGAACTCTATCGTCGCTACATTGACGACTGTATCGGCGCTACCTCCTCTACCAGAGAGGACCTCAATCAATTTATAGCCGCTGTTAATTCGTTTCATCCTGCTCTTAAATATACCTGGGAAATTTCGGATACTTCCTTAGCATTCCTGGATATCAAAGTTTCTATCGAAGGCAATGGTTTATGCACCAGAGTGCACTACAAACCCACAGATTCTCATAGTTATTTGTTGTATTCATCTTCACATCCATCACATATGTCAAGAATCCCATTCCTTATTCTCAGTTTCTTAGACTTCGCCGTCTTTGTAGTGACGACTCTGATTTTTCCTTAAAATCAGAGGAAATGTGCAATTTCTTTGACAAACGCGGCTATCCTGCTTCTGTTGTTCAAGCGGGCCATCATCGCGCCCAACAAATTGATCGACAGTCAGCACTACAAAAGTAACACAAAGTAAACGACGATAGAATGCCATTCACCCTCACAACCACGCAGTGAAATCCATCATTTTCAAAAACTTTAAATTAATTCAAAATGATCCCGATACTGGTAGAATCTTTTCGCAACCGCCATTAATTTCATTCAAACGCGACAAAAACATAGGTAACGTTTTAGTCAGAAGTGCATTCCAAACAAGTGATCACCCCTGAACTTTTAAATGCGCTCGCGCACGATACAAAACATGCCCTTTCATTCACAACGTTGACAAAATATCGGGACCCAAGTGATCTATCATCACTGATCATTTCACCTGTACCTCAGCCAATGTCATCTACTGCATAACTTGCACTCTTTGCAAAACGTTATACATCGGTGAATCAGGGAGACGACTAGGCGACCAATTCCGAGAACAACTTCGTAACGTAGAGAAAGACGACAAAAATGCATCTAAACCAGGCGCGAGACACTTAAATCTCGCCAATCATTTTAAGCAACATATGGCAGTCTGCGACCTTTCCCTTCATCAAGGAAGCACGGAAAGCCACAAAAGTTAAGAAAAAAAATTATTTTTCAAATCAGCACTCTTAATCCTCACGGTATCAACGAACGCTTTTCATTCAGCCACACAAGCGACCCAGAATTCCACGATTCGCTCCGACGAAGGGCTAACGCTCGAAACGTCAGCTCTCGACTCTCTTTACGGTGGCCAATTCACATTATCAACCCAGTTGATAAAACCAAATTATGTTGTTATACTTCCCACCGACGCAGCACCACAGTTTCTTTAGAAACTTGCGTCCTCCAGATACAGCGTCGTCCATTCCGAAAAGCTTGGTTACCAATTATGGCATCGACCTTTAAAATTGACATCGCCCGTTTACGAAACGGAAATCAGCGCCGGCGCTTAACTCCGGGTTCTGTAGCATGAAGCGACTACGAGTATTTCTACTCCCCCCTGGATGGGATTCTAGTCCATCGATCACAGGTTACTTCCCAGCATGTAGCCAGATTGCCCCAACAATTCCCACTGACACCCATTTACACACCTACATGGGTTGAGAGAGGCACCGTGTGAACTTCGGATGCCAGATGTGTTGCAGCCGAGAGTTTTAAGCTACAACTTGTTATCCAAAAATAGATGGAAATTGCTCGTTACACACGATGGTGATCCATGGAATTGAATCCCAGAGCGCTTTTGGATTACGTTCTAGACTGCCTCTTAAATTATCTCCGACGAAACTCAATTATCCAAGATGGAGCACAGTCAAGATTTTTTAATTAAAATTGGTGCATTGGAGGCAATGGATTGCTTTGTGGGGGCTGATCAACATGCTATGTGACAATTTTTTCGAGTTTATGATATGCCGACAGGAGGACGGAGAATACAAGAAACGTTAACGTTACATTTTTGAAAGAGCTGTAATAAATTATGACTTACTTTCGGGCTGCATGGACTTAAGCCGTCTATTCTAAGTTATTCGGGCAACAGTGGGGTTGAAATATTTATTCTCAAGATTCGAAATTTTTATCAGCGACTTAAAGTGGCCCTGAGACGAAATTGGTGGTATTTATTTTTTTATTTTCGTGTGCCAAATTTCAATCCATTCTGGACATGAGAAGTCATAATTTTAAAACTTTTATTTCCGAAAATTTACGGCCGCCATTTATTTGCTGTGTTCCAAGGCTTGGTTGCAATTCGGAGAGAGTGACTGGTGGTAAGTTAGGCAGAGATTGCGCAGTACCGACTAGAAATGGCCTATAAGCTCGAGTTTGGAAGGCCATAAAATAGAAACTACTTGTCTGATTATAGCTTAATTGGTATGGATGGACTCAACGAGCATCCTAGTATTGATCTAGCTGTTCAAAAATCATGAAAAAGCTCAATTGGTTGAGAAATAACATGCTTTTCAAAAGTGGCCAAAATGGCCAATTTTTGATTTTTTGCAAAGGAGGACCATAGGAAAATTTTCAAAATTGGCCAATTTTTTAGCTCGCATTTGGAAGGCCATAAAATAGAAAGTACTTTTCCGATTATAGCCTAATTGGTATGGATGGACTCACAAACTATCCTACTTTTGATCAATGCATAAAAACATAAAAAAAGAAATAACACGATTTTCAAAAGTGATCAAAATGGCCAATTTTGGATTTTTTTCTTTAGGAAAATTTTCAAAATCAGCCGATTTTTTAGCTCCAATTTGGAAGGGTTTAAGATAGAACTACTTTTCATCTATGCAAAAAGCCGCTTGTAACAGCTCAGTTAGCTTAAAAATGATACGATTTTCCAAAGTGGCGAAAATGGCCAATTTTGGAGCTTTTTCGATAGTGTGGACTATAGGAAAATTTTCAGATTGTTTCGACTTGTCCGATTTTAGGGTAATTGGTATGGGTGGACTCAGTAGCTGTCCTAATTTTCATCTGTGCAAAGAAACGGCTTGAATAAAGCTCACTTGGCTGAGAAATGACAATTTTCAAAATATTCCAGCCGCCTGAAGTGGTTTATTTACTAACTATTCTGATTTCGGATATACTTAAAACTTGACGAAATTAAAGTCTTGAAACCAGAGACAGACTCTCTTGAAATTATATATCCCGTCCAGGACTGAGGGGCATAAAACCATACGCTATGCAGCGGCACATCCCCGTATAACCCATATAAGGGTCATAATGTTTTCATTGAGAAAATTGACAACCATTTAAATGTTTCTAATGTTCTAATGTTTCTAATGTTTCTTTAGGAGTTCCCTGCCATTTCTTCATATCTGAAGTCAGACACGTTCAAGGCACGTCCATTAACATCAAAATAGCAACGTTTAAGTTAATTTACAAAGTTCCCAGAGCGAAACAGAATGGAATGAAAGATGTCATTGTAACGTCTTGGCTTAAGTTTTAGTTTAGTTAGGTGTAAGTAAAGTAAATAAATTGTTAAATTGTTAAAGTTGTTTGGAGTTCTGTTTTGTCTCTGGCAATATTAAAAACAATACAAATTAAAGCACAAATTAAACATTTTCAAACTACACAGAACAAAGACAAGAACCTTATTCTGTTTGAAGCAGGGACAAGGACAATCTAATTGGATGCAATCTGCATCCTACTTTCTGTGCCACCTCCGTTAGAAGCCAACAATAGGTCATTTACTCCTGTGTCGGCAAACATTGCTTTGGTAGCGTGAGTACTTTGCAAATATTATATTTGTGCAGGACTCAGATGTTTCACCTACTTCAGCTGGACAATGGCTTGGCATTCGCTCTTGTGACAAATCTGGACGAATATGATGTAAATGAAAGACAAATATCAAATTTGCCATGTTTATCACGTTGACGAAGGCGTTAAAATGTCTCATTTGCCAGGTTAAATGTGATCTTTGTCAAGTAAAATTCTGATTTTCGCTGGTCCCACGACATGCAAAATGGGAAATATTTCTTCCTTGATCAGGGACGGCGGAGCGTATTTGAAAGTGGGGAGGGGCTTGAAAATGAGCGCCAGTGGCGCAACTTTCTAGGGGGTTCGGGGGGGGGGGGGCATCCTCCCCCAGAAAATTTTGAAATCTAGAGGCTCGGAAATGGTATTTTCAACGTTCTCCATGATATATTTCTTAAAAAAAGACAACCTGGATAAGTGTAAAATGACAGGTACTTTTTGTGGTACAGCAATATTTTGGAAAACAAAAATGACAAAAAATTGTCATTGTGGGGCTTCAGCCCCCCAGGCCCCCCCCGGCTCCGCCGTCCCTGTTGATTACCACATGTTGATTTCAAAAGGGGTTTTAATGTTTAGGTACAACGTAGGTAATCCTCTTTGAGCCCCACCTTGGTTTTAAATTTTACACAATTGAAATGAAAACTTGAAGATACAGCAACTGACACTTTTTATTTATCAATAACCAACCTGCAGGAAATATATACAAGGTACAAATTTTACTGAAATGAACTTTTTACATGCAAGTGATCAAAATATTCAGTGTCTCGAGTTTAGTATAGTTTTGTTTTTATTTTCAACTTTATTTCTATTTTTGTTATTTTTAAATATTTACATTATCCTCTAATACTGTAAAATAGATGCGCAAAGTAAACTCTCCGCCCAAAAATCCATTTTGAAGTTGAAAAGTTCGATTAATATCCATGTTTCTAAGTTCGCTTTTGGGTGCGTAGTGAGATGTAGTTAGATGCAATGAGATAAAGTGAGGTGTAGAGAAGTGTAGTAAGGTGTAGCACCAGCGACGTGAAGTGTAGTGAGATGTACTGTGTAGTGTAGTGAGGTGTAGTGTGGTGTAATGAGGTGTAGTGTGGTGTAGTGAAGTGTAGTAAGGTGAAGTGACGTGTAGTGGGATGTAGTGTGGTGTAGTGAGGTGTAATGACGTGTAGTGAGGTGTAGTGTGGTATAGCCGGCTAAGAGGGACAAGCGGCTCTGGGGACGAGAATGGCCCTCCGGGAACGACTGAAACGAGTCGTGCCCAGTCTCTAAAATACACCACATTTCGAGATCCAAAACAGGATTACAAAACTGTTTAAGTACGTCGTCTTCATACTGCAAATCATGGATGCTAAAAATCAATCCTAAGAAGACGAAAGTAATGATCTTTCAAAGACGGTCAAAGAAATCAGTTGACATTAATTTTAAAATAGACACTGAACCTGTTGAAATTGTTGAGGAATACACCTATTTTAGGTAGTCGTTTAACTCCAACAGGAAATTTTACTCTTGCACTGGATCACTTAGAAGAAAAAGTCATGCACGCTCTCCCTAGGCTCCAACATCCAAAAACAAACTCTCTTTATTAGACTTAATCCAAACACCGCATCTCAGATCTTCGACACAATGATATTGTCGATCTTAAGCTATAACAGTGAGATATGGGGCATGTACACTAAGCAGGATTTTAAAACATGGGTTAATTCCCCAATAGAAAAAATACCTCTAAAGTTTTGCAAATGCCACTTAGAGGTAAACAATAAAGCTTCTAACGTGGCATGTAGGGCTGATTAGGGCGATTAGCCTGCAAAGCAGGCGGTTTTTGTGGGGGGAATGCTTCGAAAAAAGCGATAACGAAAGACCAAATAATTTGCAACCTCCACCCTACCCCCTCCCCCTCTCTTTTTTCCTCTCCCCAGTGTTCGCGCGCTGGAAATGGTGGCTGGTCTTTCGTGATCGCCGTTTTAGAAGCATTCCCCCACAAAAACCGCCTGCTTTGCAGGCTATAGGGCAATATAATGAAATATTTTTTTACCTTAACAATAAGGATGTCAAAAAATTTACATGACATTCTCTACTTGCACAAATCCCATAATACACCTCTTTTACCTCCCAAAATTTTGCATAATCATTGTTTGCAATTTCTCCTGGGACATGAAGATGTCCCAAGGGAAATCTAAAACAATGCCTATGCAAATTTTTTTGGGGGTAGAAGCGGTGTATTATGGTATTGTGCAAGTAGAGAATTAATAATTCCGGGTTTTATTCCGACTTTATGAGCATGTCACCTGATCTAAATTCTGAAAATTTAAGCAATGTTATAATAAGGCAAATTTGAAACTAATATGAGAAACAAGTATATATCCGTTTCTGGCAACACAACATTGAAAATTCAAAAAAAGTTTAGAGTTCTATAAAGTTTTCAAGAATGAATACTCTTACGAAACCTAATTAAGTTTAAAATAAGTAACCACAAACTCAGAATTGAAGATGGCAGATGTCTGAAAGATCATCTTCCTAAAGAGTTTAGATTATGCCAGTTGTGTCAATTAAATCAACTAAAACATGAAACCCATTTCTTGTTTAAATGTAGTAGCTGCTCTTTTCTGAGGCAGACATTATGCAAATGAAGCAGTTTCTACTACTACTCCAACTACTTCTTACTACACCAAAACGTTAGACGAGCACGTGACGAAAGCGGATGTTGACTCACAGAGGAAGCCGGAAATCCAAAATTGTTACCGCGTGAAGACTGGCACCGAGACCCACAAGGAACAAGATGGCGACATTTCTTGGATTTTCCACATGTTGTTCTTTGACGGGTTTTGAAACACTTACATGTATCTGGTTGAGAAAAGTAAGCACGGAGTTCTGTTTTGGGCCATTCTAGTTGGCTTATTACCTTGACGTTTGAGGCATATCATGTGGTGAGTAATGTGAGCTTTTTGCGAATGCGGCAATGAAAGTTTAATAAGAAATAAGTGAACTCAAATTGTACTCATGCAATGCAAAAATGGACTTAAAGTATGCCTCTATAGTAAAACGTGTATGAACGTACTGCAAACTGAACTTTCTAAGCTTAAACCAAACTCAAGTTAGCATATGCTTCTAATTATGCGTGGTTCAATTCTACGTGTTATTCCCCCCCTCCGGTGGGGGGGGGGGACACCTCCGGGCATTTGCCATTTTTAAACTATTTTGCGGTCTATTCCCCACCGCTGGGCACACAGAAAAGACAATTCCCCACCCCGGGACTCCTTGTTGACCACAGCTACCTCAATTTGTGTACAAAATTGAGATAAAATACTGATTTCTGTAAAAAAAATTTTATAGCAAAAGAAGAACATGAAAAAGGTTTTTCAAGAACTACACTTTTCTGAAAGCGACCGCAAGGTCCTGGCTTCTCGCGACTTAGCCACTTGTCATTGCGACGTCGTCCTTAATAAAGTTATAAGGGCCGACTTGCAATTGTTGCACGTCTACTCACAAATTTGAACGATTTTCTAGACTGTATCTCTATCATAAATATAGATTGCTTCATAGAAAGTGCGACGTAAATCCAAATTCAAAAGTGCAATATTTACTTTACCCTGGTGTTCCCAAGAGTGCTTGAATTTTCTTAGAAAGTCCACGGCTTCGTTATATCAAAGATACAGTGAAAGTCTTTCATTTCTTGGCTTTCCCTTACTAGTATCGAGATTTAGTTTGTCTTCGCTCCGCCTGAAGAATGATTTTAGCCTTTCTATATCTGTTCATAACTGTGTTGTTAAAAGTTTTGCTTGGTGTGTTTCTGATGGCTTTTCTTTCCATAAAGTTCTCAAAAGTACAAAATTTGTAGCCAAAACATAAACTGTCTTCGCTAGTTTTCACAACCTCGTTGGAAAGCATTTGAATTCCTGCGCTCTGATTGGTTAGGTCGTTCTACCCTTGATGCTGATTGGTTATATTTTTCACATGTGAAGAAAGCTATACACGAAGCTGATTGGACGTATTGCTTTTCTCACATGTGAAAATGCAGCAAATATAGAATATAGAGACTACATATATAGCATAAGAAATCATGAAGACTACATTTTATAAGCTCTAACCCATACGTCTCGCCACTTTATCGACAGAGTAGGAAAGGCACTTGGAAACATTGAACAGAACGATAAAGGGAAAGCAAAAAACCTTATAAAAAAGCATATTTAAATTTTAAAAGATTATTCTTCTCTAACCAGACGGCAACAATTTTTTACAGATTTTCCCTGGAAATAGGCAATCTCCTTCGCACGGAATGGCGCAATCGTGTCAACCGATAAGTGACGTACTAGGAAGAACATGTAGAAAGTACTTTAGATTTTCCCCACCCCCCACGCCCGAGACAAGATATACACCACTTCCCCACCCCCCCAGGACGAAAGGGCTGGACTTGTCCTGGGGGTTGCCCAGGGAGGCGATGGTTGCAGGTAAAATTGAACCATGCATTAATAAAATACAGAGAATGGTCGAATTCTAACTGTCCTACCCTGCATTTGCCATTTTTGTTTTATTTAATATGCACTAGAGGGAGGCCGGGCATAGGTGGTGTAGCCTGTTCAAAGCAAAATAGGCAAATAGTCGGGGGCGGTGAAGGAGGCAGTCAAGCAAGGGGAAAGTGAGGGAGGATTAGGGCAAGAGTGGGAATGAGGGCCTGTAAGATTTTCTTTAACTCTGCTTGGTTGATTTTGTCAAAATAGTGACCAATGTTTTTGATACAAAATCATAATACCTTATTATTTTACCCATGTATGAGTCGACCTTTCGCGACCAAAAAAACCGCCCTTTGACTTATTTGGTCAAAAAGTAAGACCCAAGCACCGGTAAAATAAATTCTTCACAATTAGCATAACAATTGTCTTGATAATATTATGTAAAACATCTAATAAACAATGATACAAAAACATGAAGGCCTTCACTTAGCAGTCTGCGTCTAAATTAGCTGAAATGCTTTTATCTGCTTTATGTAGACCTGAGTGTTGAAGTTACTCCCTGGCATAATTTTGGAATAAAGAACAGACATTTCCTGCAAAATAAGGCGCCAAATTAGGGGTTCGACTATTGTATGCACAAGGTCGACTAATACACGGGTAAATACTATTTGGAAGGTAGAAGACCCAGCTAGAACAGAGCCAGATGGAATGGAGCTGAGAGGCAGAGAAATAAAATATTTATGGTGAGTGATCTGTTTCCTTTTTGGAATGATTCTGGCACTTGATAATACAACTGTAGGTCCTTTGTGGAAGTAAGTAAGTAAGTTTATTAAACTCTCTGGCAGTAAAACTGAATTATCTAGTTAAAATTACAATCCTGATAGCTTACTAGCTATATAGGTAAGTCTGCAGTCGGGCCTAGTGGCCCATCAGGCCGGAGCTTATCCCGGTTTCTGTAGCATGAAGCGACAGAGAGTATTTCTACTCCCCCCTGGATGGGATGCTAGTCCATCGCAGGGTTACCCCCCAGCAGTAAATTCGCCGGTACCCATTTATACACCTGGGTGAAGAGAGGCACTGTGAGAGTAAAGTGTCTTGCCCAAGAACACAACGCAGTGGCCCGGCCAGGGCTAGAACCCGGACCGTCCGATCCAGAGTCCAGCGCACTAACCATTAGGCCACTGCGCCTCCCACAAGGTATAAATGTACAATATAATAATAATAATAATGATTGAAAGTCAATTAAAGTATCTAAATGTGAAAATGTTCTCTGCTCTCTTTGTCCTACATCTTTGTCAGATACGGGTACAGATACATGTGATAATAAGTGGCGGTACTTTATCACGCTCCATAATTTCAGAAGTTAATCAGATACATTTAGTGTAGTATTAACATCATTATGAAAGTGAGAGAGGCTTTATAGCTCAGTTGGTAGAGCATCGCACCGGTATCGCAGAGGTCACAGGTTCGAATCCCGTTGAAGCCCTGATTTTCCCAGGCTTCTTTAATTCCAATTGCTTAAATTGAAATTTGCTGCGATGATCATCTCTCACTTTCATCTACATCCGCAGTTCATATATGAATTATTTCACATGCTTTACGTCACTTCATTCCTCATGGGAAAAAAATTAATATGAACTCAATAAATTGACCTCGCTCCCAATGTGTGGCTTCATAGCTCAGTTGGTAGGGCATCGCACCGATTTGCGGAGGTCATGGGTTAGAATCCCGTTGAAGCCCTGATTTTTTCAGGCTTCTTTAATTCTTCTTCTGGGAAAGTTACTGCGATGATCATCTCTCACTTTCATCTACATCTGCAGTTCATATATGAATTATTTCATATTCTTTACATCAGTTTAAGCTTACATGTACGTTGTTGCAATAACAAAATCATAGCTTTGTTAATCAAGTTACATCGTATAAGCCCATTTTTAAATACTGTGATCATAAATAATTAATTCATGTGCATTTTGCAATTAAAATTTCAAGCCCTGTATTTAGGAGAACAACAGCAGATTTATTAGCACAATTTACATACATTGTACAGAACTTAATAACGAGTGAACCCTCGTTAACGTCCCCTTCTTGTCATAACACTGAAGATGTAGGAGACGGGACCTACGGTTTTTCGTCCTTATCCGAGAAGATTAGAATGTCTAACCATTTTACAGATGCCATTGCAAAGGCAGCACATTCTCCTCAGTTATTTTAAGACCCTGAGTGTTGGTCCGGTCTGCTAACTCAACAAAAACTCCACTGGAAAGTTTTACAACCATTTTTGCCAGTATTGGCACAAAGCCGGGACCCACTACAAAGGCCTTGCTGACCGAATGTGCAAAGGTCGAGCTGTAGGTTGCCAGCACAGCGGGACAAATGAACGATGGTGGAAAAGAGATAGCCATGAACGGCCGCTGGGTAGAAGGGGTGACCACTGGGTTTCCCACCGTTGACTATGTCAAAATAAATGATGGAACAACAACATTACCTGACATAGTGGACGAGCTTGAGGTGGAAAAAGACGCCATGCTCGCAACGAGCGCACTACCCCCAGACTGAATTGAAAAGTTGCTCGACAAACTTTTAGCTCCATTCGCCTGAAAGGCTGCCAAAATTTGAGGGAGCGACTGTCCCAGAGCTTGCGAAGAATGCTTGTGAGTGTCTCACTTGAAAGGGTGAATTCGGGCTGAGAAGCCGATAATGTTGTCATGACCGTGGTAGTGCTCGTTTTGCCAGAAGATGAAGACGACGCCATGACTTTTCCCAATCCAACGAGGCCTTGATACTGTTGCGTGTTGTCCGTAGTATAACAAACAAGATGTTCGTATGGAACGTGAAGCTGCGCTCTTGAAATTTAACTGAATTGTTGCTTATAATTAAAAAGTTAATTGTTATTGGCTTTTGTTCATAAAAACACTCAGCAACAATCAAACATACTCTATGTTTAAAGGCTTGCACTCAGAATGCGTTGCTCGATTTTTGAGTGCATGATGCACCATTTTGATTGCAAGTAATAATCTTTGGCTTGCAAATAAATTAACGACTGTAGCTTCTGGCAAAGTAAACTTACACAATCCAAGGCTTATGCTATCCACAGCTAATTTTAGAATGGTTGTGGGTTTTTCCCTAACATTGACATAAACGCTTCAAGTGTTGGCATGCTCTTCAGTGTTTACCAAATCTCTGAACTTGCTTCGATGAAACAGCCAAAAAATTCACTTCAATTGCCTAAACCCACAAGAAATACTCGCAAAATTGCAAATAAATTAATGACTGTCACTTTTGACGAAGTAAACTTGCAAACTTACGTAGCGTAAGTGAAAGCTGCAATGTCAGCGCATTCTATGACTCCTTTTTTAGTTTATTTATTTAAACTTGCTGTTAATGACTCGCTATACATTAGTCTAATGTGAATACTTTATTGTAAATTGAAACAATGCATGGAAAGTCAGTTAAAAGCAGATAATCTTCGTCTGGGCAGAAAATCTTATAGAAATACTAAATACTTCTCTGGATTGGAAAAAAGACATTTTAATAGTAAAACAATACTGAATTGAAAATCAACAACAGCACCACTCTAAATACAGACGAAGATATCTTAAAAGAAGCAAAATTTTTCTACCAGACACTTTTCACCTCCAACAATAGCTTTGTGAAAAATGTTAATGGTGAAAAACAGGTTTATTGGAGAAAATATAAGCTACTAAACAGTATTTTAAGGTGGATGGTACCAGTTTTTAGGGTTTTGACTGTGTCAACTTTGGAAGAAAAGAGCAAAATATCAATCCAAGGTCATAACAAAATGTTTGTATGATTCAATTCCATATTTTGTTCTTGACCAAAAATAACAAGTATTTCGTCATCAGCTGTCACCATGGTAACGAAACTTGATGATTATTCGGACTTACTTGTCAGCTTCTGACGCATAAAACTTGAAAACCAACCCGGTGACCCCCAATTTTTTTCACGTTATAACTTTTGGCATTTGAAAAGGAAGCTGTATAATAATTGTAACAAAATTCTACGAAGCGGATTTTTTATAAACGTGAAAAAAGGCAATTTTGTGAGTAGAGAAAAATTCCTTTCGTAGAATTTTTTAAAATTACGTCTGACGTTTCCTCTCAGTAAGGGGAAAATATTGAAACAATAAAAAAATAGGGTCACCAGGCTTGTTCTCTTGGAAAAGCCTTCGCGAGTTCAACAATATCCACGCACGTCGTCACGCACTTCAAAATCGTGACTTTATATGACAAGCATTTACTCATGCTCAGTTTTGACTACCGCTGACCTATTCGCGTTCATACACGCGCGACCACGCAATTACCGTCGTTTTGTTTTCTTTGGTCTTTGACACTACTTTGAGGATCGTCTTCGAGAATCTCAACTTCACTGCCGTGGAATTAGTTAGCAGTTGTGCCGTGAACTGTTTTATTGAACGTTTGGACTCCCTTTTAACGATTTCCATTCAAAATTTTGTTTGATTTGCCACATTCTGTTGAAACCGAAGCTGTCAGAAACGATAAGATCTTTGCGATCGCCGACAGGATCGATCGCAGCGTCAAACGGGAATTTTAACTTTGTAACTCGGGCACTGAGTTCCAAAAAATAAATTTGACGCATTTCGAATTGCCCAAGAACCGGCGCTCAAAGAACAACTTTCCTGTTGATCCAATCTCTGATAAACAGAACAAAAGCAACCTTGCATGTATTAACCCACGCGCCGCCATATTTGTTTTGTATTTTCAGCTATAAATCGCGGACTATCTCGCGCGTGACGCGCATGCTCGTCACCAGACTTCCCACGTACGAAAAACTGGTACGATCCACCTTAAGCTATACCGATGTCACGAAAATTCCAGGACTTCTCCTTGTCATTGATTTTGAAAAAGCCTTTGATACTCTTGAATGGAACTTTGTTGAAAAAGCTTTTAAACATTATAACTTTGGGAATTCCCTCATTTCTTGGATTAAACTCTTTTATACGGATATTAGTAGCTGCATACAAAACAACGGCTGGACTTCTGACTTTTTCAACTCAGGTCAAGCTGTACGTCAAGGCCTCCCTCTTTCCCCTTACCTTTTTATTTTTGCGTGCTGGAATTTTGGGGACAGCAGTAAGACGAGACAAGCTTATTCGTGATATCCAAGATTTTCAGTTTTTCATTTGGTTATAAGTATCATTTCTACTTCAATATAGGAGTCTACAGTTTCAAGTATATAAAATAACTTTCCTTTTAGAGATTTTTTAAAAGATTTTTTTGCACTTTTTTTGGACATGTGCTGAATGAATCTTGGACTTTGAACGAGAGATGGGTGGAAGAACTGAGAAGCTTGTTCCACTAAGCAAAATCTCTCCGGCTATGTTTGGCCTTGTCGAAGTAAATTGATCTTTAGCTGGCATTATTGCCTTTATACTACTGTAAATAACATTGAAAAGAAGAACTCTCTTCTCAAAATAATTGTATTGTCTTCCACAGGTTAATACAGCACATATGTCAGTTCAATTGATGACCATTTTTAGTTTCCCCAGAAAACAGGTGAGCTTCCTTCCGATTCCTTTGGTAATCTGTGATCAGAGACGGATTTCTGCCTATTGTATTACGCCATTAAGGGGGTGGGGTTGGGGGGTTACACTACAGCCAGAATCGCTGGACTCTACATGTCTGCATTTGCAGCATTCGTGTGTAAACTGCTTGAATTATTTAGTATCCTTTCTCGCAATTAGTTTGAACGCCATTCTCAAAATACAGTACAGAAGATTGCAATAATAGCACAATCGGACAATAGTATGCATCTGCACCATTTGGAAGATCCTGCAAGCCTTTTATGGGGGCCGATTGTTGATGTCGAAAGTCTGAATGAATCTTGGACTTTGAACGAGAGATAGGTGGAAGAACTGAGCCGTTCATTATACTAAGCAAAGTCTTTCCAGCTTTGTTTGGTTTTGTTTAAATAAATTGATCTTAAGCTGGCATTATTGCCTTTATACTACTGTAAATAACATTGAAAAGAAGAACGCTCTTGGACTCAAAATAGTTGTATTGTCTTCCACAGGTTAATTCACCACAGAATATGTGAGTTCAGTGTGATGATCTTTAGTTTCCCCAGAAAACAGGTGAGCTTCCTTTCGATTCCTTTGGTAATTTGTGATCGGAGACGGATTTCTTCCATTAAGGTGGCTTACTACAGTTTTTATGAGCCTCAAGAGTGCACGTTGCGACTTTCTGTTCGCGTGGACAACTCGGAAAAGACAAAGAACAATCTTCAGCAATTTTATCGTTTTAAACCAACTTGGTATACAAGAAAAAATTTCTGTGTACTTTCAAACATGTACTTAAACCTTGGGACCGGTAAAATATGATAAGAAAGTTAGATAAACAACCAGCAGAGCAGTTCTAATTTTGTCGTTCTTGAACGCACGTGACGCATGGCGTCCCATGAGCAGGCACTATAATAAAAGGGCGTGTACAATTCAATTCAAGGTTGTAAAAACTTCTGTTTGACTCAAATTTTCTTGAAAACCAACTGTACAACCAATTATGAAACTTTCACAATTTATTGATGTGGATGTTTCACGTCCACAGCCAAAATCTTAAAAAAATGTGACACTACAGCTGGAATCATCGGATTCTATGTCTGCATTTGCAGCCAACACCTATAGCAATGAACGTCCGGAATGCATTCGTGTGTAAACTGCTTGAATTATTTAATACCCTTCTTCGTATTTAGTTTCTAGTATTTAGTCTAAAGCATCATACCATATTATTATTCTGTATATCCTGATAACAGATATATTTTGTGTTTTTACATCCATACTATCACACCTTATGATGTCATCTGTACCTAATTTGCATAATTCAAAAATCTTGAATATCTCTGGAATGTGAGGAGATATCACAAAAAAGAAAACACCATTCTTCTTCGTTTTTAAAGGCTTTTCAAACAAGCTCATTTTTCAATAGCTTTTTTTTCATTTCATAGGCACTTTAAAATGAAACTAAATTAAAATAAAATTAAAACAAAAATCTTCATGGCCTATCGTTTCCATAGACCAGAGTCACTTGTGGTTGAAGATGAAGTGTTGAAGGAGGGAATGAAGAAAACAGTCAAGGGTTAAGGAGAGACAAAATTTTGGATTACCTGTGAGATTTCTCTCACTACGCTTACAGGGTTCGTACAGGCCATGGAAAACCTCGAAAGTCATGGAATTTTTAGAATTTCATTTTCAAGGCCTGGAAAGTCATGGAATTTAAGTGTGGGTCATGGAAAGTGATGGAAAATTATGTTTACTAAAAAAGTACCAATTGAAATCAGTTAGGTTTTTTCATGAACAAAATAAAAGATGATTTCCTAGAAAATGCTCAAATTTAGGTCATGGAAAACTTGGATGAGTCATGGAAAAGGTCATGGAAAGTCGTGGAATTTCGAAAGCTCAAAAGAGTATGAACCCTGGCTTATAGGTTGTAGCTTTCGAACGCTTTACAGACATCTCCCTGAAGGAACTCAACATGCATGGATAGTCCTGGCAAGTCATTGGGGTTCAGAGCTATGCAAAACAGATTATGATAGGTGCATGATCTTCTTGTTCTGCGTGATTTAGTCAATCCTCGACAATATTCTTGTTAGCGTAAACATGTAGATATGCAAGCTATGACGGCAGAAGCCACGCTCGTGCGCTATGACGCTTTCGTGTTGAGTGAAATAAGAAACTCCGTATTTGACACCAGATCATTTATTGACTTTAGCTTTGAAAACATGCAAGGCGCTTATATTTTCGACACACTTAGCCATTTTATCCAAACTGTTCACACCTAATTTCAGATTTAGCCCCCCTACCCTCATTTCAATGTTGATTACTGTGTTCAAATTGTCTTTGTTCGCTTCCAACATTGTCTGGGGGGGAGGAGGGGGTTCACTGTTGTAGTGATGTCATCACGCACTGGTCACAGAATAGGTCGTTAAAGCAGCTACATGTTATCTGATGAAGGCATACCAAGGACTTTCGTTGCAGATTGTAGTGCACACTATAATGTTTGATCTTGATGAGGAGGAAAGAAGAAAGAACGGAAAGCCTAAAGGGTTTTTTTTCACAACAAGGGGGTAAATTGTAAGGGATCTATTGTTTGATATTCCACTTTAGGTTTTTATCATGAATACATAATAAGCATATGTTGCTATCAGGTTATTTTATTAGGGAGAAGTTACTTTCTGTCCTATGATAGACTGATAAATCACGATATTATCGGAACATTTGATTTACTTACAATTCCTTCTTTTCCCTGTGACATTTATAAATCATGATATATTTATCAGAATATTTAATAAATTAAGAATGTCTTCTTTTCCTGTGATAGAGTTATAAATCATGACATATCAGAATATTTAATCAAGTTACGCTTCCTTTTACTGCCCTGCACCATAATAAAGTGATAAATGGTGAGATTATCAAAATTTTTAAATTCAAATTACTGTATGATTACATTTGTATGATGAAGGTATTCATTATTCTCAAACTCATTAATAATTCATCATGTTAAAACAAAGGAAATCAGAATCGTAACCGTGGTTTGGAAATGTGATCTTACATAATTAGCACAGATTTTTACGATTTTATTTCTTCGTTTTCTCCGTAGTTTTAGTTTTGATTTAGAAGATATATCAAACATTCGAGACAGTGTTTCATCACATTTCCAAACACCTCGAAGTTCGTCAAAAATACCCCGCCGCGCGTCATATTTTCAACTCTCTTCTCGGTGTTTGAAAATGTGATGAAACACTGTCTCTCGTGTTTGATATATTACTTCAAACATACCTGGTAAATGCTTTGCGAAATGACTTCTAAGCCCATCCCCCAAAACAGTTCTTATTATTATGATAATCCTAAATGCTAATTCCATCCGAGATCAAAGGTGTCAACACTGAATCCTAAGAGCAAGGATTTTGTCGACTCAACCAGTACTTTGAGAAAAATAATGCAATGCAAAGCAATATTTTGTTTTGGTTTGTGAATGACTCCTTCAACAGCAGTCTAGAAGAGCTTAAAAGTCAAAAAGTGATGTGACTGAACTTAATTTGACAGCATCAACTCTTCTAGAAATAAATGGCAGTAAATGTCAAATGAAATTGTAATAATTTATGTGGACAATTTTGATGTTCTCATGATATATCAAGCAATCGCTGTCAGTGTCTGTTCTTCTTCTTTGTTACATGATAAAATCACTTGCCTGAGATTCGAGACTCAGAGATATGATATCCTAACTTGCTATTCTGAAACTATTAATACACTTTTCCATACTATTCTAATTATTTGATAGTGATACTTTGATATCTCAGTTTACCACGTTTTCAAGTCAATGATTTTGCTACTGACAATTACAGAATTTACAAGAGAAAATCATTTTAACCAACTATCACATATATGATATTTGATATGCACATTGTGAGAAAAATGATTTCTCAGTATTATCATTCTATTGTCACCAAAATGTCAAGAAAATATCAGAATGTCAATTATTAAGCTAATGAGAAATCTCTTTTCAAGTAATCCAATATTTTGCCTCTCCTCTTCATTATTCCCTCCTTCAAGTCTTCATCTTCAATCTATGATTCATTCCGAATGCGAGCGGCCATATTTGTTTATGTACACACGACCGCAAGTGACTCTGGTCTATGGCAACAATAACCATGAAGATTTTTGTTTCAATTTTATTTTAATTTATTTTCATTTTAATTTACTTTTATTTTATTTTTATTTTTATGTTTTAATGATTTCATTTGCATTCATTTTTTTAAAATTATTTTTTCGTAAAATAATATCTGGTTTTTATTTTTTTCTATTTTTTTTTTTTAATTTTACTGTGGCAATCATAGGCTACCATATTCAAGGTATGCATTGTATGTCAAGCTGAGATCCTCTTTGAATGATCAGATCTAAAGTGTTTCAGTTTAGTAACTACAAGATGAAGTTACTGAGTCACATAGACAGAAAAGAGCTATTGCAAAACAGTGGTCTTTGAAAGACTTGTGTTGGCCTGATGTACGTCTTTTACATTGTTACTATTGTTGCTTATTGCCATGTCAGATTGTGTAATTTTTAAACCTTTTAGTTCATACAGCTGTTACTCGATATAAACTATGAAAGTATTGTGCAAAGTTGTCTGTATATGATATTTCAAATAGAACACATGTCCCTTGAGGAGGACTCTTATCATCGATATTTCTAGCATGAGAGTCAAACACTTTGAAATGACCATTATCAGCACAGTAGTTAGTACTGACAGTAATACAGCCAACTGTCAAAATAAATGACCTTTATCATTCTGATATCAAAATTAAGCTCTTTTCAGGCCCATACAGTATTGATATCCCTCAATGGTAGGCTCACCATAGGCATTACTAGTGTATTTTTCACTGTATTCTTGCTGGTAATCTCCCTCTAACGCTGTGGGCATTGATGGTAAATCTGTTAGCAGTAAAAATGATTGTCTTGATAATTCTGACAAACTGCTACAAAGTTGATTTCCAATATGCATTATTTGTTTTAAGTGATCAGGATTGCCTATTCCGTTCTTCTGGTGCTTTTTATATTGTTCGATGCTGTTTTGCTAGGATCACGATTTTGCTCTAGGATTACACTCATTGAGTCATAGCTATTTCTGTCCATGTTTAACTCTATTTGAATATATTGATTTCCATGAAAATAATTTTAAAACCACACGAAAATCAGTATATGACAGAAAGTATCATCTTGACAATAAAATCAATGATATGTGTAAAAAATATAATTTATATGTGCCGTCTAATGAAATAGAAAAAATACATCAGATATTTCATGAAAGCAGTAAAATAATTCCTCAGATTAATGGTGGTCGCAAGAGAATGATCAGCATTAACTATGTTCTGAAAAAGCTGTTTCAAATGATTGGTGCTCCATGTGATAAAATTGTAATAACAAAATCAAAAAGACATTACACATATATAATCAGTATTGGAACCAGATGATGGTTCTGGTAGGTGATAACATTCGGAATATCATTAATTAAAATGAATATCGTATTGTATTTCTTTTCAAATTTATCTGAAAGTGGACATATATCTATTATAATCTCATCGATAACATTGATGTAGTCCAAAAATTGTTTATGATCAAATTCTAATCCTCTTAAAAAGGATCTTATATCAGTCAATACTTTAATTGTCATATGATATGTAAGCAAATTTACACATCTAAATCTTTCTTTTATAATTTTTAGCTTCTACAAGCGTTTTTAGTAAAATTCCTGACAACTCCTAAAATAATTGGATTAAGCGTTATTGACGAAGCTATTTCTCCTGCTACAACAAGACTTGCAAAACCAATGCTACATGCTAAATCAAGTTTCTTAAAAAAATTGTAGGTCTGCTTGAATAACCAATATTTCTTGTGATAGTATTGCTACAATGCTTTCAATTCTGATATCTCAGATTCTAATAAATTATCATCGATATGGTTGAAATTATAAACTGACTTTTGTGTTTTCATATATATGGTGTACATATTTTTATTTATAACATTTGGTTTTATCAACTGGGTTGATAATGTGAATTGGCCACCGTAAAGAGATTCGAGAGCTGACATAACGAGTGTTAGCGCGCCCTTCGTCGGAGCGAATCGAGGAATTGTGAGTCGTGTGTTGTTTATACACAGAAAGATGGAGCTTCGCTGTTGGTTGGTGCCTGGTAACGTGAGAACAATGGAATAAATTAGTTGAATGAAAAGTGTTCGTTGATACCGTAAGGATTAAGAGTGCCGATTTGAAATGTAAATTTTTGTTCTAGAGTTTTGCGACTTTCCGTGCTTCCTTGGTGAAGGTAAAGGCCGCAGACTGCCATATGTTGCTTAGAATGATTTGGGAGATTGAAGTGTCTCGCGACCGGTTTCGATAAATTTTTGTCATCGTTCTCTACATCCCGAAGGTGTTTTCGGAATCAGTCGCCTATTCGTCTCCCTGTTTCACCGATGTATAACTTTTTGCAAAGAGTGCAAGTTATGCAGTAGATGACATTGGCTGAGGTGCAGGTGAAATGATCAGTGATTTTGATAGATCGCTTGGGTCCCGATATTTTATCAACGTTGTGAATGAAAGGGCATGTTTTGCATCGTGCGTGAGCGCATTTAAAAGTTCCGGGTTGATCACTTGTTTGGAATGCACTTCTGACTGAAAAGTTACCAATGCTTTTGTCGCGTTTGAATGAAATTAATAGAGGTTGCGAAAGTGTCTGGACCATTTTGAAGTAATTTAAAGTTTTTGTGAATGAGGGATTTTACTGCGTGGTTGTTAGGGTGAAATGTTAGGGTGAATGGAATTCTAGCGTTGTTTTCTCTAGGTGACGTTTGCAGTGCTGACTGTCGATCAATTTGTTGGGCACGATGATGGCCCACTTGAACAACAGAAGCAGGATAGCCGCGTTTGTCGAAGAAATTGCACATTTCCTCTGATTTTAAGGAAAAATTAGAGTCGTCACTACAAAGACAGCGAAGTCTAAGAAACTGAGAATAAGGAATGGAATTCTTGACATGTGATGGATGTGAAGATGAATACAACAAATGACTATGAGAATCTGTGGGTTTGTAGTGCACACTGGTGCATAAACCGTTGCCTTCGATAGAAACTTTGATATCGGGGAATGCTAAGGAAGTATCGGAAATTTCCAAGGTATATTTAAGGGCAGGATGAAACGAATTAACAGCGGTTATAAATTGATTGAGATCCTCTCTTGTAGAAGAGGAAGTGCCGATACAGTCGTCAATGTAGCGACGATAGAGTTCAGGTTTTGGGCCGTTTTATTGATTGAAAAATTGGTGTTCAATGTAGCCTACGAAAAGATTGGCGTAGCTGGGTCCCATTTTGGTACCCATGGCCACGCCATTGATTTGTTTGTAATAATTGTCCAGAGAAAAACGAATTAACAGCGGTTATACATTGATTGAGATTACTATCAGAGCTATGTGCCAAAAACGTGATGACCTCGAGAAACAAATTCTACATTATTGCTCTGAACTGTCCAAAATCTGCCCAGCTATTTTAGTACAATCTATTCGCGCCAAAATCCAGGAGTTAAACTCTAAGCTTTTTAACCATTTACACCAAATTAAGGCCCAAAGCCTTCGACAATTAATAGGTCCTCAAATTACTTGTGACTCATCACTTGAAAACCTTAACCATGGTTACTATTCCAGAAAATCTTCCGCTCTCCGACTCGGAGAAATCCGTCCTCAGTAAGGGCTTGAATTTTGTTCCTATATCCAAAAAACCGGACGAATTCTCAATTAAGCAAGATGTTGAAAAATTCCTTTGCCGCGTTCAACTTGAAGCTCTTTTCCATGACAAAGAGGACGATTCTAACACCTCGGACAAAGATACTTTCGAGATGCTTCAGACTCGAAAATCAAAGTGGACTCCCCAAGAGGGCCAGTTTGCCTCTTTAGATTTTTTCATTAAAAAATGCCGTCACAACATCAATAAACTTAATTTCAATCGTAACACTAAATTTTCCAACCTTTCTTCAGAAGAGAGGGCGGCGCTAACAAACATTAGTAATCAAAGAGGCTGACAAAGGCGGTGCTTTAGTTGTTTGGTGAGCCGACCTCTACCAAAAAGAAGGTGGCAACTTTCTGACACCTATTTTAATGCTAAAGTTGATAAAGATCTCACCTCCACTAACTAACAAATTGTCAAGAGCACTATTAACGACCTTACAGTCAAACAAGAATTGCCGGCTACTGCTACCAATCTCATCATTACCACTCCCAGAACCTCGTGTATTTTCTTTTTACCTAAAATTTACAAACCTGACAACCCAGGTCGACCTATCGTCTCTGCCTGTAGTTGCCCTACCGAACTCATTTCCAGCCATTTCACCTATGGTCAGATCGTTACCATCATACGTTAAAGACAGTCAACACGCACTTCAAATTTTTCGCGATTTCAGTTTCCTGGGCGAAGACAAACTTATTTTCACTATGAATATAACATCTCTTTACACCATCATCCCAAATGGCGAAGGTTTTCTAGCCCTCAAACATTTTTTTGATTTACGCACTGTTAAGGAACCAAGCTCGGAAACACTACTCCGCCTGGCTGAGTTAGTGTTAACACTCAACTGTTTTTCATTCGCGGACAATTATTACAAACAAATCAATGGTGTGACCATGGGTACCAAAATGGGACCCAGCTACGCCAATTTTTTCGTAGGCTACATTGAACACCAATTTTTCAATCAATACAACGGCCCAAAACCTGAACTCTATCGTCGCTACATTGACGACTGTATCTGCGCTGCTTCTTCCACCAGAGATGATCTCAATCAATTTATAACCGCTGTTAATTTGTTTCATCCTGCCCTTAAATATACCTGGGAAATTTCCGATACTTCCTTAGCATTCCTGGATATCAAAGTTTCTATCGAAGGCAACGGTTTATACACCAGTGTGCACTACAAACCCACAGATTCTCATAGTTATTTGTTGTATTCATCTTCACATCCATCACATGTCAAGAATTCCATTCCTTATTCTCAGTTTTTTAGACTTCGCCGTCTTTGTGGTGACGACTCTAATTTTTCCTTAAAATCAGAGGAAATGTTCAATTTCTTCGACAAACGCGGCTATCCTGCTTCTGTTGTAAAAGCAGGCCATCATCGCGCCCAACAAATTGATCGACAGTCAGCACTTCAAACGTCACAGAGAGAAAACAATGATAGAATTCCATTCACCCTCACAACCACGCAGTAAAATCCATCATTCTCAAAAACTTTAAATTACTTCAAAATGGTTCTGACACTGGTAGAATCTTTTCGCAACCGCCATTAATTTCATTCAAACGCGACAAAAACATAGGGAACGTTTTAGTCAGAAGTGCATTCCAAACCAGTGATCAACCCGGAAGTTTTAAATGCACTTGTGCATGATGCAAAACATGCCCTTTCTTATTGACATAACAGAATGAAAATGGCTTGCTAGTTGCTTTAACATATTTATTTTTATCAGTTCCAAGTTCTTGAGCAATCAAATTTCTCTCTCGACTGCTTGGAAAATCATACAGTCGATTAATGGTTTTTGATTTCTTTCCATGACGATTTCTCTTAAGTTTCTTATATTTATGTATTGTG